>CAJHQP010002351.1:0-88184 GCA_905132765.1 Moricandia arvensis | reverse complement strand
TGAGTTATTATCTTCATCTTTCGTCTTGGGCTTGGGCCAGTGGTAACCAGAAACTGTCATTGGGGCCGAAAGGGTGATTCATGGGTGAAGGCCCATTCGTTTTATCCTTAGGTTTCTGGCAGCACCTATATAGTAAAGATAAAAGACACGAGAGGAGCTTAGCTTGAGGAAGAAGAAATAGATTGCTGGAGAGACTTACAAATTCAGAGGAAGCAGATGTTTTGGTAAAGAGATTGTCTGAAATTACCTGAAGGAGAGAAGCAACTCTTAGCAGAAGTTCAAGGCGTTATTAATTTCTTGTTGAAAGCTTTGGTGAAGAAGCTAGTTACATTTTGCTTACTCGTGTTTTCATACTTCCTTTAACGATAAGATAGTGAAACTTGGAGCTGAGTTCTTCCCCAGACGTACCTAACGGGAACTGGGATATCAAGCTTGCGTCTTGTTCCTAAAGCAAAAACAACACAACAACTTAGTCATAGAGATAATCGATCAAAAGCTTAACTAAGATAAAGTTAGAATAAGCAAATAGGTTTCAGAGCTGATAGTTCTTACTGGAATCCTAACAAGTGGATCAGAGCTTCAAGAAGATAAAAGAAGCACAAAACTCTGTTCTCTGACTTGTTGTTGAGTTACTTCTCGGGTTGCTAAAAATACCAAGGCCGCGTGTGGTAATTATGCAAAACACTCAGATCAAAATTGAGTAGAGAAGTTTGATGGAAAAGGGGACTTCGGCATGTGGAATTCAAGATGCTTATGCAACTTGAAAATTCGGGTCTGGATAGGTTACTGGAGAGGAGAGACAAGCACCCCATCGATAAAGGAACAGATACGTGGATGAAGTTAAAACAACTACGATGTTGGGATCCTTATCAAGAAGGAGATGGACAAAAGAGCCAAGAATATGATCTGTGCCAGCCTTGGAAATCTAGTGCTAAGGAAGGTAATGAAGCAGACTACGCTCTAGGTGTTTGAGAAAGCACTAGAGAAAGATTATCAAACAAAGACTTGCCAAATAGAATCTATCTAAAGCAGAGGTTTGCTAGTTTCAAAATGGGAAGAGCATCGAAGTATTGAAGAAAATCTTGATGTGTTTTGAGATTAGTTGATGATTTGGAAAGTCTAAACATCCAGTGAGTGATGAAGATCAGGCTGTGCAAGTACTGTCAAGCCTACCTAAGCAGTTTGATTCTCTACGTGCACACACTTAAGTATGGCAACGGCAAGGAGACCCTGACACTCCAGGAGGTTACGTCCTCGCTTATGCAAGGAAGTTGAGTTAAAGGAAGCAGGATCATTGGAAGATCAAGATCGAATGCTGAAGGTTTACGCGTTGACAGGGGGAAGATCCGAATCTAAAACACCAAATAAGTGGAAAGGGAGATCTAAAAGCAGGGATCGTAGATCAAGTCAAGACCAAGAGGTCCAGGAAAACCAAGAGAATGCTGGTCATGCGGTAAAGAAGGTCACTATAAACGTGACTGTCCAGATAAAAAGAGTTGAAAACCCAACGAATCAGCAAACGTTGCTCAAGACAAGAGCAACCCATGATTCTGACTGCTAGCACACTAGGATCCAAAGAGAGAATGGTTATGGATTCAGGATGCACTTTCCACATACTCCTGAAAGAGATACTATTCGATTTCAAGGAACTAGATGGAGGAAAAGTATTAATGGGAAAACAATACCCAAAGTGAAGTGAAAGGCATTGGGAAAATTCAAGATTGTGAAACTCAGAAGGTGCTACAGTTATTCTAAGTGAGGTTAGATACATGCCATCTATGGGAAGAAATCTAATATCCTACGGACAGCTTAGAGAGAATGGATGCAATACGAAGGAAAAGATTTCGCTGTCACTTTCTATAAAGATGGGAGGAAGTCATATCTGGAAAATATCAAGATGGGTGTACTATTTGGAAGGCTCGATAGTTAATGGTGAGGTGCAGTGGTTAGAACTGAAACTAATCTAACTAACAGATGGCATTCCAGATTAGGCCACATGAGTCTGAAAAACATGAATATTCTAGTTAAAAGAGGATATCTAAACTCAAAGGAAGTTCATACTCTAGATTTCTGCGAAAAATGTGTTTTTGGGTAAAGCTCATAAACAGAGTTTCCCAGAAGGAAAACACACTTCGAAGAGATTACTAGAATATATACACAGTGACCTTGGGGATCAGTTGCTAACTCGCCGAGTTTGTCTGGATGCCAAGTATTTTCTTACGTTCATCGATGACTATTCACGAAAGGTCTGGATTCAGATTCTTAAGAAGCAAAGATGAGGTATTTGAAAATTTTTCAGAATGGAAAGCACTTGTGGAAAATACAACTAGAAAGAAGATTAAATATTTTCGCACAGACAATGGACTGGAGTTCTGGCAACGTTAAGATGGACAGGCTATGTAGTGGACTCAGGGGTTAACGACACACAAGACATGCACATACACTCCACAACAGAATGGAGTGGCTGAACGAATGAACCGAACCATAGCAGAAAAGATAAGATGTATGCTGGCAGAATCAGGGTTGGATAAATCTTTTTGGGCTGAGGCAGCTCATACTGCTGTGTACTTAATTAATAGATCTCCTAATGCGTCTCTAAAACTTCAAAAATTCCAGAAGAAATTATGGACGGGCTCCAAACTAGACTACAATCACTTAAGAAGATTCGGGTGTGTAGCCTATGTCCATAAAACTTCAGGACAAAATGAGTCCACGAGCCGTAAAGGTATTTTTTGTGGGATATTCCTACAGGGGTGAAAGGGTTACAGAATATGGATTCCTGAAGATGGTAGATGCTCAAACAGCAAGGATGTTGTGTTTGATGAAAACAAACTATATTATGAGTCTTCGGAGAAATCAGTAAAACCTAAGGAAGCAAAGAAAGTTACTTTCAGAACTGAATTGATACAGGGACCAACTAATCAAGGCGTCTCAGGTCAAGGTGGAGTTAATTCTGATAATACTGTTTCTTGCTGGTCAAGGTGGAGTAAGTTCAGAAGTAGAAAGCATTGATTCATCAACTGAGTCTGGTGAAAATACAGACTCAGAAGAAAATAGTCCTCAAGATCTAGAAGACTATGTATTGGCAAGGGATAGAGAACGAAGGGTGATTAGGCCTCCATCCAGATATGAAGATGGAGATTCAGTCATAGCCTATGCATTAACTTGTGCGACAAGTATTTGAACTGGATGACCCAGGACAGTAGCAGAAGCTAAGCAGAGTAAGAATTGGAAAAAAATGGAAAGAAGCTCTATGTAGAGAGAGGTATCATTAGACAAAAATGAGACTTTTGAGCTGTTCCAAGGCCAGATAAGAAGCGTATAATAGGATGCAAATGGGTCTATAAATTAAGGATGGAATTCCAGGGATAGAAGATCCTAGATTCAAGGCGCGCCTAGTAGCTAAAGGCATACACAAGTTGAGGGATAGACTACAATGAGATTTTTGCACCTGGGTTAAACATGTGTCAATAAGACTAATGTTATCTATTGTAGTAAACTATGATTTGGAACTAGAACAACTGGATGTAAAAACAGCTTTTCTACATGGGGTTCTGGATGAAGTGATTTACATGGAGCAACCAGAGGAGTTTATAGAAAAGGGAAAAGAAGGTCTGGTGTGTCTACTTAAAAAATCCCTATACGGACTAAACAATCACCAAGGCAGTGGAACCAAAAGTTCAATGAGTTCATGAAGCTACAAGGGTTTAAACGATGTACAAAGGATCCTTGTGTATACACAAAAGGAACGACTGTGGAAGATATGATCTATCTATTGCTTTACGTGGATGATATGCTGGTGGCATCTAAAGATATCGAAAAGATAAGAGTGTTAAAGAAAAGCTTGAACATGACGTTTGAGATGAAGGATCTTGGACCAGCATCAAGAATTCTAGGAATGGATATCAAGAGAGATAGAAAACATGGAATTCTAAGGTTATCACAGGAGAGATATATCAAATAAGTCCTAAAGACATTCAACATGGAAGAAAGTAAAGCAGTCGTCACACCAAGCAATTCTTTGTTTAAACTACGAAGTTTAACATCAGAAGAAACGGAAAAGGAAGCAAGGCTGATGGATAGTGTTCCCTATGCAAGTGCAGTAGGGAGCCTAATTATGCAATGGTAGGTTCAAGACCTGATTTGGGTTTCGCTGTTGGTTTGGTTTAGTAGGTATATGGCAAATCCGGGAAGGAATTCACTGGGAAGGCTGTGAAATGGATTCTAAGATATCTAAAGGGAGCGTCTAATGTGTGTCTTACATTCACCAAGTCAGAGTATTTTAATATAGAAGGATTTTCTGATTCAGACTACTCTACAGATTTAGATAAAAGGAGATCAGTGTCTGCATATGTATTTAAAGCTGGAGGGAATACAGTAAGCTGGAGATCGTGCTTGCAACAAGTTGTTGCCCTATCAACTACAGAAGCAGAATACATGGGCCCTATCGGAAGCTACTAAAGAAGGAATATGGCTAAAGGCAATATGTGAAGAACTAGGATTCAAACAAGACTCGTTCATTACTGAACTGTGACTCACAAAGTGCTATATGCCTAGCTAAGAACAGTGTGCATCATGACAGAACGTAAACATATCGCAAATAAATATCATTTATCCGTGATATCGTGGAAGAAGGTTTAGTTAAGATTCAGAAAGTTCATACTACTGAGAATGCAGCTGATATGTTAACTAAGAGTTACCTGGTAGGAGTTTCGAGAAATGTCTTGGACTCCTCAAGGTGATCCGATGATTGGTGCTGAAACGTCCTGAGATTCTTGTTTTGGGTTGATTAAAAGAATCTCGCAAAAAGGGACACAAAACAGATGCTGAGTATTCAGTATCGGTAATAATAAATCAACCCAGGCTTATTTCAAACGGTAAAGTTTGAAAGCAAGTTTTTTTTTTAATAAAAAAAACATCTATGATCTCTTAAGAGATTAATGAGCTGATGGCTTCTATGAAGAGTAGCAGAGTTGATACTAATTCTTCGAGATACTGGTTTGTTCTTGAGAAATAAACTCATAAGTTGCTATTAGAAGGGTACCTTGTAGTGAAGATAACCGGCAAAGTCAAGTCTTGAAGTCATGGAATTATGAAGTAGTTTTGTCTTCCATAGTTGTGGCTTGGAAGAACGACAACAAGGTTATGAATGAATTATCGAGATAAAACAAAAGAAGATAAAATCGATTTAGTGAAGACAGAGGAGTAAACCTGATTTGGAGAGATTAGTCGACGAATCTTGTCATGAGGGTAGATCGAAGTCTAACGGAGTTAAGTCGATGACTACGAGGTGGGAGTTTCACGGAAAGTCTTGTTCTTTTGAGCTGCATGTTGAGGTAAATCAGGAGCTGAAAAAAGATCGGGAGAAAAGGGAAGGGTAGAATCTTGAGAAGCTATGATGGCGATTCGCCGATGGAAATGAAGCGGTCATCGGATTCTCTAGAAGGCTCAAGACTCGGAAGAAGACAAAGGGTGGAGAATGTTGAGTTATTATCTTCATCTCTCGTCTTGGGCTTGGGCCAGTGGTAACCAGAAACTGTCATTGGGCCGAAAGGGTGATTCATGGGTGAAGGCCCATTCATTTTATCCTTAGGGTTTCTGGCAGCACCTATATATAAAGAAAAGACACGAGAGGAGTTAGCTTGAGGAAGAAGAAATTGATTGCTGGAGAATTACAAGTTCAGGAGAAAGCAGATTGTTTTGGTAAAGAGATTGTCTGAAGTTACCTGAAGGAGAAGAAGCAACTCTTAGCTAGAAGTTCAAGGCGTTATTGATTTCTTGTTTGAAAGCTTTGGTGAAGAAGCTAGTTACGTTTTTACTCTTGTGTTTCATACTTCCTTTTAACGATAAGATAGTGAAACTTGGAAGCTGAGTTCTTCCCCCAGACGTACCTAACGGGAACTGGGATATCAAAGCTTGCGTCTTGTTCCTAAAGCAAAAACAACAAACAACAACTTAGTCATAGAGTTAATCGATCAAAAGCTTAACTAAGACAGAGTTAGAATAAGCAAATAGGTTTCAGAGCTGATTAGTTCTTACTGGAAACCTAACAAGTGGTATCAGAGCGTCAAGGAAGATAAAAGAAGCACAAAACTCTGTTCTTTGACTTGTTGTTAGAGTTACTTCTCGGGTTGCTAAAATACCAAAGCCGGTGTGGTAATTATGCAAAACACTCAAATCAAAATTGAGGTAGAGAAGTTTGATGGAAAAGGGGATTTCGGCATGTGGAAATTCAAGATGCTTATGCAACTTGAAAATTCGGGTCTGGATAGCGTACTGGAAGAGGAGGAGACAAGCACCCCATCTGATAAAGGAACAGATACCGTGGATGAAGTTAAAACAACTACGACCTTGGGTTCCTTATCAAAGAAAGAGATGGACAAAAGAGCCAAGAATATGATCTGTGCCAGCCTTGGAAATCTAGTGCTAAGGAAGGTAATGAAGCAGACTACGGCTCTAGGTGTTTGGAAAGCACTAGAGAAAGATTATCAAACAAAGACTTTGCCAAATAGAATCTATCTAAAGCAGAGGTTTGCTAGTTTCAAAATGGAAGAGCATCGAAGTATTGAAGAAAATCTTGATGTTTTTTTGAGGTTAGTTGATGATTTGGAAAGTCTAAACATCACAGTGAGTGATGAGGATCAGGCTGTACAAGTACTGTCTAGTCTACCTAAACAGTTTGATTCTCTAGTGCACACACTTAAGTATGGCAACGGCAAGGAGACCCTGACACTCCAGGAGGTTACGTCCTCTGCTTATGCAAAAGAAGTTGAGTTAAAGGAAGCAGGAATTATTGGAAGATCAAGATCGAATGCTGAAGGTTTACTGGTCGACAGGGGAAGATCCGAATCTAAAACACCAAATAAGTGGAAAGGGAGATCTAAAAGCAGGGATCGTAGATCAAAGTCAAGACCAAGAGGTCCAGGAAAACCAAGAGAATGCTGGTCATGCGGTAAAGAAGGTCACTATAAACGTGACTGTCCAGATAAAAAGAGTTGGAAACCAAACGAATCAGCAAACGTTGCTCAAGACAAAGAGCAACCCATGATTCTGACTGCTAGCACACAGGATCCAAAGAGAGAATGGGTTATGGATTCAGGATGCACTTTCCACATAACTCCTGAAAGAGATGTCCTATTCGATTTCAGGGAACTAGATGGAGGAAAAGTATTAATGGGAAACAATACCCAAAGTGAAGTGAAAGGCATTGGGAAAATCAAGATTGTAAACTCAGAAGGTGCTACAGTTATTCTAAGTGAGGTTAGATACATGCCATCTATGGGAAGAAATATAATATCCTACGGACAGCTAGAGAAGAATGGATGCAAATACGAAGGAAAAGATTTCGCTGTCACTTTCTATAAAGATGGGAAGAAAGTCATATCTGGAAAATATCAAGATGGGTTGTACTACCTGGAAGGCTCGGTAGTTAATGGTGAGGTTGCAGTGGTTAGAACTGAAACTAATCTAACTAACAGATGGCATTCCAGATTAGGCCACATGAGTTTGAAAAACATGAATATTCTAGTTAAAAGAGGATATCTAAACTCAAAGGAAGTTCATACTCTGGATTTCTGCGAAAAATGTGTTTTTGGTAAAGCTCATAAACAGAGTTTTCCAGAGGGAAAACACACTTCGAAAGAGATACTAGAATATATACACAGTGACCTTTGGGGATCAGTTGCTAACTCGCCGAGCTTGTCTGGATGCAAGTATTTTCTTACGTTCATCGATGACTATTCACGAAAGGTCTGGATCAGATTCTTAAGAAGCAAAGATGAGGTATTTGAAAATTTTTCAGAATGGAAAGCACTTGTGGAAAATACAACTAGAAAGAAGATTAAATATTTTCGCACAGACAATGGACTGGAGTTCTGCAACATTAAGATGGACAGACTATGTAGTGACTCAGGGGTTAAACGACACAAGACATGCACGTACACTCCACAACAGAATGGAGTGGCTGAACGAATGAACCGGACCATAGCAGAAAAGATAAGATGTATGCTGGCAGAATCAGGGTTGGATAAATCTTTTTGGGCAGAGGCAGCTCATACTGCTGTGTACTTAATTAATAGATCTCCTAATGCGTCTCTAAACTTCAAATTCCAGAAGAATTATGGACGGGCTCCAAACTAGACTACAATCACTTAAGGAGATTCGGGTGTGTAGCCTATGTCCATAAGACTCAGGACAAAATGAGTCCACGAGCAGTTAAAGGTATTTTTGTGGGATATCCTACAGGGGTGAAAGGTTACAGAATATGGATTCCTGAAGATGGTAGATGCTCAAACAGCAAGGATGTTGTGTTTGATGAAAACAAACTATATTATGAGTCTTCGGAGAAATCATTAAAACCTAAGGAAGCAAAGAAAGTTACCTTCAGGACTGAATTGATACAGGGACCAACTAATCAAGGCGTCTCAGGTCAAGGTGGAGTTAATTCTGATAATACTATTTCTGCTGGTCAAGGTGGAGTAAGTTCAGAAATAGAAAGCATCGAATCATCTAGTGAGTCTGGTGAAAATACAGATTCAGAAGAAAATAGTCCTCAAGATCTAGAAGACTATGTATTGGCAAGGGATAGAGAACGAAGGGTGATTAGGCCTCCATCCAGATATGAAGACGGAGATTCAGTCATAGCCTATGCATTAACTTGTGCGGCAAGTATTGAACTGGATGAACCCAGGACAGTAGCAGAAGCTAAGCAGAGTAAGAATTGGAAGAAATGGAAAGAAGCTATGGTAGAAGAAAAGGTATCATTAGACAAAAATGAGACCTTTGAGCTTGTTCCAAGGCCAGATAAGAAGCGGATAATAGGCTGCAAATGGGTTTTTAAATATAAAGAAGGAATTCCAGGGATAGAAGATCCTAGATTCAAAGCACGCCTAGTAGCTAAAGGATATACACAAGTCGAGGGAATAGACTACAATGAGATTTTTGCACCGGTGGTTAAACATGTGTCAATAAGGCTAATGTTATCTATTGTAGTGAACTATGATTTGGAACTGGAACAATTGGATGTAAAAACAGCTTTTCTACATGGGGTTCTGGATGAAGTGATTTACATGGAGCAACCAGAGGAGTTTATAGAAAAAGGAAAAGAAGGTCTGGTGTGTCTGCTTAAAAAATCCCTATACGGACTAAAACAATCGCCAAGACAGTGGAACCAAAAGTTCAATGAGTTCATGAAGCTACAAGGGTTTAAACGATGTACAAAGGATCCGTGTGTATACACAAAAGGAACTACTGTGGAAGATATGGTCTATCTATTGCTTTACGTGGATGATATGCTGGTGGCATCTAAAGATATCGAAAAGATAAGAGTGTTAAAGAAAAGTTTGAACTTGACGTTTGAGATGAAGGATCTTGGACCAGCATCAAGAATTCTAGGAATGGATATCAAGAGAGATAGAAAACATGGAATTCTAAGGTTATCACAGGAGAGATATATCAAACAAGTCCTAAAAACATTCAACATGGAAGAAAGTAAAGCAGTCGTCACACCAAGCAATTTTTTGTTTAAACTACGAAGTTTAACATCAGAAGAAACGGAAAAGGAAGCAAGGCTGATGGATAGTGTTCCCTATGCAAGTGCAGTAGGGAGCCTAATGTATGCAATGGTAGGTTCAAGACCTGATTTGGGTTTCGCTGTTGGTTTGGTTAGTAGGTATATGGCAAATCCGGGAAGGAATCATTGGGAAGCTGTAAAATGGATTCTAAGATATCTAAAGGGAGCGTCTAATGTGTGCCTTACATTCACCAAGTCAGAGTTCTTTAATATAGAAGGATTTTCTGATTCGGACTACTCTACAGATTTAGATAAAAGGAGATCAGTGTCTGCATATGTATTTAAAGCTGGAGGAAATACAGTAAGCTGGAGATCGTGCTTGCAACAAGTTGTTGCCCTATCAACTACAGAAGCAGAATACATGGCCCTATCGGAAGCTACTAAAGAAGGAATATGGCTAAAGGCAATATGTGAAGAACTAGGATTCAAACAAGACTCGTTCATACTGAACTGTGACTCACAAAGTGCTATATGCCTAGCTAAGAACAGTGTGCATCATGACAGAACTAAACATATCGCGAATAAATATCATTTTATCCGTGATATCGTGGAAGAAGGTTCAGTCAAGATTCAGAAAGTTCATACTACTGAGAATGCAGCCGATATGTTAACTAAGAGTTTACCTGGTAGGAGTTTCGAGAAATGTCTTGGACTCCTCAAGGTGATCCGATGATTGGTGCTGAAACGTCCTGAGATTCTTGTTTTGGGTTGATTAAAAGAATCTCGCAAAAAGGGACACAAAACAGATGCTGAGTATTCAGTATTGGTAATAATAAATCAACTCAAGTTTATTTCAAACGGTAAAGTTTGAAATCAAGTTTGTTTTTTTTTTAAAACATCTATGATCTCTTAAGAGATTAATGAGCTGTTATTTGATGGCTTCTATGAAGAGTAGCAGAGTTGATACTAATTCTTCGAGATACTGGTTTTGTTCTTAAGAAATCAACTCATAAGTTGCTATTAGAAGGGTACCTTGTAGTGAAGATAACCGGCAAAGTCAAGTCTTGAAGTCGTGGAATTATGAAGTAGTTTTGTCTTCCACAGTTGCGGCTTGGAAGAAACGACAACAAGGTTATGAATAAGTTATCAAGATAAAACAAAAGAAGATAAAATCGATTTAGTAAAGACAGAGGAGTAAACCTGATTTGGAGAGATTAGTCGACGAATCTCGTCATGAGGGTGGATCGAAGTCTAACGGAGTTAAGTCGATGACTACGAGGTGGAGTTTCACGGAAAGTCTTGTTCTTTTGAGCTGCATGTTGAGGTAAATCAGGAGCTGAAAAGGATCGGAGAAAAGGGAAGGGTAGAATCTTGAGAAGCTATGATGGCGATTCGCCGATGGAAATGAAGCGGTCATCGGATTCTCTAGAAGGCTCAAGACTCGGAAGAAGACAAAGGTGGAGAATGTTGAGTTATTATCTTCATCTCTCGTCTTGGGCTTGGGCCAGTGGTAACCAGAAACTGTCATTGGGCCGAAAGGGTGATTCATGGGTGAAGGCCCATTCGTTTTATCCTTAGGGTTTCTGGCAGCACCTATATATAAAGAAAAGACACGAGAGGAGTTAGCTTGAGGAAGAAGAAATTGATTGCTGGAGACTTACAAGTTCAGGAGAAAGCAGATTGTTTTGGTAAGAGATTGTCTGAAGTTACCTGAAGGAGAAGAAGCACTCTTAGCTAGAAGTTCAAGGCGTTATTGAATTTCTTGTTTGAAAGCTTTGGTGAAGAAGCTAGTTACGTTTTTACTCTTGTGTTTCATACTTCCTTTTAACGATAAGATAGTGAAACTTGGAAGCTGAGTTCTGGGAAAACTTGAAGTAAAAACTAATTTAGTATATTGCATAGTATCTCTTACGATCTATACATAAATACATTGTTGCATAAGCTCGACTCGAGAAAACAATTTCCTAGTGAACTTTATATATAGCACACTAAGTTACCAAGAGAAAAAAAAACACTCTGAAAATGTATCTTCCATTTACGATTCTCCTACCATTAGTCTTCTCAATATTGTCACCTTATTACGTATCTCTCACACACTCCAAAGTCGCTCGACTTGGTATTTCCCCAACAACGAGACCGACAGAAACAGTAGATGCCTCTGCTGATAATTCTGATCTCAAATTCTTCAACTACGATCAGACTCTCGACCATTTTACATTCACCCCGGAAAGTTACCAGACGTTTCAACAAAGATACGCCATTGATTCCAAGCACTGGGCTGGTGCCAAAACCAACGCACCAATCTTAGCCTTTCTTGCAGAGGAAGCGCCGTTAGAGGTTGATTTGTTCGATGTCGGTTTTTTCCACGATAATGGCCCTCGTTTAAGTGCCCTCCTTGTCTACATAGAGGTGTGTGTATTTATGTGGGTATATTTGCCTTTTTAAACTGCATATGTATAAATGTATACTCTACACTAAGCAGCATAGATATTATGGGAAGTCTATGCCATTTGGATCGGCGAAAGAAGCATTGAGGAACGCGAGTACGTTGGGGTATTTGAACGCACCACAAGCTCTAGCAGACTATGCTGCGATTCTCATGCACGTTAAGGAGAAGTATTCTGCAAAACACAGCCCAATTATCGTCGTTGGAGCATCCTATGGTGGAAGTAAGTCCCCGTTTTTATGTGGCATATATCTAATAATTTCTCTTAAACATCATACTATATATGGAATATTATTTCAAGAAATCTGATCCAGAATCTATGTTCTTCATATTCTAAACACTGGATATTCTGATTTTTTATATAATTAACCGGATATATCTAATTCGTTTCATACAAATCAAATTTAAGTGGGTGTTATTAGTTCATGTATTTTAATAGATTTAAAAATCCAAATTAAATCAAGCGTTAATGGTTCTATGATTTTAAAATTTTATATTGAAATCATGTGTTATTGGTTTTATGATTTAGAAATTCTAATTCAAATCATGTGTTATTCAATCATCCGGATTTACTACGGATTTGATTTTATAATAAATTTTAATGGATTTGAATGGATTTCTTTGTTAAAAGTACAAAGATTCAAATCCGAGGGAAAACCTCCGGATTTGTAAATACTAATTAAAATTCATATGTTATATTTGAAAATTAATATATTTTACATTGATTTGTAAATATTATATGGATTTCAAAATACACTAAAGTACATAAACCATTAACGTTTTTTGGGATATCCGGTCAATAAAAAAATTATTGTTTCAAGTAAATTTTATTTGTATGAAACGAATTGGATATCCGGTCAATAAGAAAATTATTGTTTCAAGAAGAGTATTCTACATCCATCTCCCTCCAACAGTTATTTTTATGGAAAATTTTCAAAAATACAACTTTTCATTTTTACATTCATTAAAAAGACATTTTCAAAAATACCACTTTTTTAAGGAGCAAATTTTTTAAAAATTAATTAGAATCTTAAATTTTACATTCCTAAACTCTACTTCCACTTTACATCACCCCTTAACTCTAAACCTTACCCCCACTCTACATCACCTCTTAACTCTAAACCCTAAGTATTAAATTAATTAATCCAAAGGTTATAAATGTGTTTTTTCCTCTTAAAAACAAAGATAAAAGTGATTAAGGTATTTTTGAAAAGTGGTACAAGAAAATTGGTATTTTTGACAATTTCTCTATTTTAATCTAGAGATACGACTAAAAATACGGTATTTTAAATAGTGACAATTTTTTTATGGTAAAAAGTGTTAGCAGCATGGTTCAGGCTAAAATATCCGCACATAGCACTTGGGGCATTAGCATCTTCAGCTCCTCTTCTGTACTTCGAAGATACTCGTCCTAAGTTTGGTTATTATTATATCGTAACCAAGGTTTTCAAGGTAATAATATATATGAAAATATAATTAGACCGTTTCATCATATTAAAATTTTATTTGGTTTGATATATCACAATGAACCCATTTCAATTATCCTTTTTTATAAAACTTTTGCTGCTAAAAGTTCTATGTTGACTAATATGATTTCATAAAATATATTTTACAAGGAAACGAGTGAGAGATGTTATAAAACAATCCGTAAATCTTGGGAAGAGATTGATAGAGCTGCTGCCAAATCCAACGGTCTCTTGATCCTTAGCAAAAAGTTCAGGACTTGCGCGTACGTAAGAGTGATAACTTTTCCTTCTCAATACTTATAAATATATGTAACCTACACTTTATAGTATACTTATGTTATGTAACAAAACAATTACAGTCCATTGAGTCGTAGCTTCGATATCAAAGACTTTTTGGACTCAATATACGCAGAATCAGTTCAATTCAACGGGAATCCTGGTTATTGGGTGGCTACAATATGCAACGCAATCGACAACCCACCAAACCGGAAAAATCATGTGCTTGACCGGATTTTCGCAGGTGTTGTTGCCTATATAGGCAACCAGTCTTGCTATGATACCAATTTGTTTATAAAGCCCTCAAACGATGTCATAGCATGGAGTTGGCAGGCATGTAAACTTTGGGTTATAAAACATATGTTTATTATTCTAATCAATATATGTAGACAAGTTAAATTACACTAACGATGATCTATTAATAGGGCTGCAGCGAAATAGTGATGCCGATAGGACATGACAAACACGACACAATGTTCCAAACGGATCCGTTTAATATGACCAGTTTTATTGACGACTGTAAATCTAAATATGGTGTTTCTCCTCGGCCGCATTGGATCACGACTTATTTTGGCATTCAAGTAGCTAACTTCTTTCTCCGTTTTATTTTAGTTATCATTTTAGACAGATTGAAAACATTTAATTTTACATATTTTTAAAATAAAACATCACTAATTATAAATCGAACCATATTTGAACCAATAAAAAAATAAAAAAATATATAAAGTTAATAAATTTTGCATTGAAATCATAAAACGACATTTATTTTGAAGCAAAAAATTTACACTATAATAACAACTAAAACTAAAACGGAATGAGTAATATTTAAAGTCATATTATAACGGATAGTTTGATAGTATTAAAAACTAATTAGTCAAATTCGATATTTATGTTGCAGGATGTCAAGTTAATTCTCCGAAGATTTGGGAGCAACATCATTTTCTCTAATGGATTAGCAGATCCTTATAGCAACGGCGGGTAACTAAACATAATGAATTTTACATGAACTGTTTAAGGTTACTTAATCAGTATATATTATGGGATTTCAGAGTGTTGGAGGATGTTTCAGGTAGTGTAGTCGCCATCAAGACACTTAAAGGTAATTAATTTGTTAAAAAAATTCAATTTAAATCAAGCATTACTCAAAGGTCGAGTAAGAATTGCATTGCTTTAATACTGCGAACAGGTACACATTCTCAAGACCTCGGCAGGAGGAAAAAGGACGATCCAGAATGGCTGGTGATGCAAAGAGAAAAAGAAATTAAAATAATTGAATCTTGGATTTCAACTTACCCAAAAGATCTAAGAGGTCTCAATATGTCATAATAAGCTTGGGTTATAATTTATAATCTTCGTAAACAATCAGTCTTACTAGAAAAGGTTCATAATATATCTTTAGTATGTAAGTGAATAATTTGTACTTGTCGTGGAGTCAGTCAGTAGTCTTTTAAAATGGAATGGACATGAAAAAACTATCCCTTTATAGCTTTATCTGTTAATCCATCTAGACTAATTTCTATTCGGAGTACTTTTATTCTATCTAAGTTTTTTACAAACATTCAGAATTTCAGTATACTATAGTTTTTACAACCCACTTACAAATATACATATTCATAAATGACCACCTGATGAAGCCTTAGTCTTTTTAACATTGGGTAACACAATCACATTGTCATATAATTTATAATTCTGTTGCATATGATTATCAACTAACTGTAACTTATATAATACCGATAAACATTTCCACAGATAATGATTTCATGATGAAGTTCTCCTCGAAATATTTGGATCGATGAAAAATTATGCATGTACAACATCTTTGATGGCCAAATTCTCTCTATAGCATAGACCACAACGAATGGTTTTGTATGCAGTATTCTGGAACTGCCTATAAACTTTACATGAAATTATATTATCGGGGATTCAAACCTGATACATGGATGTAAAATCTTTTAAACGTTGACTAGTAAACTATAGTATAAATACACTTTTTCTTATTACATGTCTTGTGCCCAAAGCCGCTCCTAAAGTTTAATGGTTCCAAAAAGGCCTAATTAATTAATATTAGATCAAACCAAGCACCTCTCTAGCTTAGTAGCAGCCCACAACCAGCAGAGCTATAGAACCCATCCCAGGACCAGCCCTGATTGTACCCAAACTTTAGGAACTTCATTACAGTAGTCTTTAAATCGCCTCAGTTAAAAATTTAACTTCATCAACGACAATCGCATGTTAACTACGCTCAGATTTTATAAGAGCATGTTCATCCATGGGTTTTTAAGGAATTTTTAATCCAAAAAATGGTGAACTCCATTATTTTTCTTAAGAATCCGTTTTTAAAAATCTTTAATTAAGAATCATTTCTTACACTGTTTCGTGAATCTGATTGACACGTGACGATCTATGATTAATTTATTTTTTATTTTTTTTTATTTTATTTTTCTTAATTCAAAAAAAAAAATTTAAGAACCCTTATGATGTTCTTTTTGATGGAGATGATCTAAGTAACCATCCAATATGAGAACCCTAACGACAGTCACATATAAGATTTGCTATATTTCCATAAAGTAATTAACCTATAAAAATATGACGTTGGAATATATGCAGATAAAAATGAATCAAGTACCTCCTAGATCAGAAATTTCAACCAAGCAATTTGCTTCAAAGATTATGATCTTCACATTTGATGACATTCCCTTTGACAAATGGAACGATCGTCTAGTCGAATTTCATGCATTTCTTACAAAAGATTTCTAAAAGATTATTACATTATTATACAAAATTATTTGATTTTATGAATAAATTTTTGTGTTTAGAAAACACGTGTAAATTTAAAGGGGATAATGAGTTTCTAGACGGGTTGTAAGGAAATGTTTCTTCAGCTTTTTATTCTCTCTCACTTACATTTTTGTATAATATTTTGTTTCATCTGAAACTCTTCCACAAACCATCATTTCATAGAAGACAAATCTCTCAAATAATTTTTTTTGAAATTTTTGTCACAAAATAATTTTCAAAAACAAAAATGACCAAACTAGACCTTTTTATTTTTTAAAAATTAATATTCTTTTACCTTTGTTTTTCAATTTTAAATCTCACCCTAAAAATCCCACCCAATAACTCTAAACCCTAAGTCTAGATTAGTTAACCCAAAAGATATAAATGTAAATTTACACCTATTAATAAATGTTATTTTGGTTATTTTCTTTCTTAAAATTTATTTTCGTGACAAAAACTTTTTAAGGCTATCTTAGAATATTATTCTTTCACAAACTTATTTCTCAACAAACTTACTTTATTAAATAAAAGATGATTATTGACTAATAATCCTATGAGAACAAAATTTTAGACTTATTTTAGAGATTTTTAAAACTTTTTCATCAACACAAAATTTGTTGTTAACTTCAATAAATTAAACAACGTTAAAATCATGGACCAGAAGACCCCAAGATGATGTCATATACGTCATCATGGGCTTTCAACAATAATTTGCAACCTTTCAATTTATTATCCTAAAATTTTCCAGCTGTTGAAAATATCTTATGTTATATTTTGGGCAAATCTCTCAAGTATATATTCTTTTAAGATTCTGTCACAAAAATAGACTTTAAAAATGATCAAAATAGATCTATTTTATTTTAAAAAATTTAATATATATTTAAAAAAATAATTTTAAACTTCACTTCCAAAACTCCACCCATAATTCTAAACTCTAATTCTCGATTAATTAACCCAAGTGGTAAAATATATATTTACACCATTTAATAAAATTTAGTTTAGTCATTTTTCTCTTTGAATGCTATTTGTGGACAAAAACTTTTTTAGTTTTATCTTAGAGCATTCCTCTATATTTTTCTATGGGCATCTAATTTTTTTTACTGATTTAAATTAGATTGTAAGTTTCTTCATGCAAGAATAATATTCAGAGAACATAAAAATTTATATGATTGAATGGAATGAAACATATTATCATAGTCATAGGTAGCAATTAACATCCTGCAATTAAACCTATTAATCATAATATCAAAATAATTATTGATAAATGTCAATTTTGATAGAAGGCAAAATTTCATGAATAGATGATAAGAAAAGTAGCTTCATCAATAATATGTTGTCTGATTTCTTTGAAGTTTCCTTAAAGTTTCTATAAATTAGACTGAGCAAAGTGCTCAGAAACAGTCACATTTATTGTACAAAGATTTTTCTTAGTAGAAATTTAACAATCTTTCAAAAGAAAATGTTCGCATGAAAGAAACGTAAAAATAAGATGTGAACACAGACTAGATAGTTTGAACCTTGTGAAAGAATAAAATTATCATGTAAAGTGTGAAGAACTTTAACAAATAATAGAATTTCCAATAGAATTTTGGTCAAAATTAATGGTTGAAAAATAGGTCACACACATTGCAAGCAAAGAGGTTGGGTCCTCAAACACACTCGTTAGAAACTGTCCCCACGCAAATAAAAATCACAAATATGATTGAGTGTTTGATTAACTTTTAGTTTTAGCAACGGTATATATGTTGTATATGAGTGCATTATGAAAATATTCCCTTTCATGGTCGGAAACTAAACAACGGACTAATCTGTGTCTGTAGAATAATGGTTTATGTTTGTTCCCTATCTCTATAAACTATAAGTTGAAGATTCTATATGTTTTATCCAAAAAATAAAAGTGAAAGTATGGGCATTTAAAAAAAAATCCGTCAATGACTGACTCTTAAAGAAGTTTCTTTTTATTCAGTCTCGTAGTTATTTGTTTGCTTAATAAAGTATCACCCATTATAGAAAAGGTATTGGCCAAAGTACCAATGTATGACGATATGGTGTTTATAAACTATACATAAGAGAAATAAAGAAACGATAGCAGATTCATGAAGCAAGCATGTATATTTGTGGTGCCAAAAGCCAAATTTAGATGAACATATGCACATCGATTCGCACGCGCAACCTTTACCAGCATGAGAACATAATATATGGAATGTAACTTTTTTGAGTTACTTGAATGCAACATCCTTTTATAATACTCCACCATAAAAATATGTATGACACCATTATTAACATTTACTGCTACAAATATTACATTCAGAAAGTTCAAAATTAGGCGGTAATAACAGGTGAAAGTGAACCATGCGTTAGTGGTCAAGTGGTACATACCGTCCCACAATGATCCTAATGGTCGCGATTTCGAATTTGTTACCCTTAAATTACCCTAGTGTGTGGTCAGACAATATGGATATCTAACCCCATTGTGAGCAACCAGGTCTGGTTAGTGTCAGTGGTCAAATCACCGGAGATCAGTCGGTTAGATCACATCCCGCCAAATATATCGGATCAACAGTAAAAAAACAGGTGAAAGTGAGAATTTTTTTTTGGATTACGTCTATATACAGTACAAAATACAAAACATTACAAATGTCCAACCAAAATGAATATTTCATATGTTAAGAAAATCAGTATGCTCCATATGCTCTATATGTAGTCAATACTGTAATAGAAATAAAAATGAAGTTAGCAAATGCATATTGCTAGTGGTTGAGAATATTCGATTGGAACATCAGGAACGAGAGCACCATTGTTGGAGGTCATTGTCCCCATCCAGCATTTCGGACAAGGCAAAGAAAGTGCTGGGTTAAAGAATTGACCTACATTTTAGCAAGTCCTACATCAATGAAACTAAGGAAAAAAACAAACAAAAAGTTTGTGAATTTTCTAAATAACGAAAAATTGTCCTACATCAATGCAACTAACCAAAAAAAAACTTACATCATCTAAATGATCTGCCATGGATTTTCCACGGATGTGCCATTGCCGTGTGAGTTGATTCTACGTAATAAGTTAATTGCCACATAATATGTGTAAGTTTGTGTCAAGTAAACATTTCAAATGTCCAAAAGATTGTGACTAATAATTGTGACTAATATATGTGTGACTAAAATCTTCTTTTTTTCCAAAGGATATCATGTGGCTTACTTCTAGCTAAGTCATATTTATCTCTTGTCTCTTAGGTTAAGATTTTTAACTTAATTTGATTTTTTTTTTTAAAAAAAATTGACTAAAAGACAACTTTAAAATTTCTTAAGTATTTTATTTAAGAGACAGTTTTTAGATTTTCTTAGTTAAAATCTAAAAAACGTCTCTTATAAAAGTTAAGAATCTCTACTAACAGATTTTCAATAAACATGCGTAGCCAGAAATTGGCTTCGCCTTCGTCTCATAACGTGGCAATGCTTTGTTTGCCACAAAAACATCGTGGCCAAGCTAGCTGAGAGGAAGAAATTGACTAGAGTTAAATTGTTATTTCTTTGTCATTAATTAGCCATACTTTGACCACAAATCAAATAGAAAACAAATTTGTAGTCCTAGTCAATTGTGATAAATTTGTGGTTAATTTATGGTCATAG
The DNA here is from genome assembly GCA_905132765.1 of Moricandia arvensis. NCBI lineage: Eukaryota > Viridiplantae > Streptophyta > Magnoliopsida > Brassicales > Brassicaceae > Moricandia > Moricandia arvensis. The sequence goes on along the minus strand of CAJHQP010002351.1, from coordinate 68,081 downwards.
CGTTATCATTGACAAGTCCGTGGTTATAAGATGGATGTTTTGTAGTTACAAATATATAAAGGTAAATGAGTAACGGTTTTGTATAATATACACATAAATACACATAAATATAAGCATGCATGTATACAAACATATTTGAATTATATAGAAAACAACTCGCACGACAAAAAGCATTGTAACTTTTTGGTATCTATATAAAGGTTTTATTGCATGAGCTTACGAAGCAAACTTAGAGATCATACCACACTATAGTTACTAGGACTTAAAGAAACACTTAAACATGTCTCTTCCGTTTCTAACTCTTCTTCTATTGATATTCTCAACATCGTCATCTTATTTCATCTCTCTTGCACACTCCAAGATCCCTCCACTAGGGATTTCCCCAAAAATGCTACAGAATGCACCTGATGCACCTACACAAATACTAAACGACTCTGATCTAAAAATGTTCTACTTTAATCAAAATCTCGACCACTTCACGTTCACACCAAAAAGCTACATGACATTTCAACAAAGATACGCTATTGATTCCAAATACTGGGCTGGTGCTAAAGCTAATGCACCAATATTAGCGTTTCTCGGAGAAGAATCATCGTTAGATTCAGATTTGTCTTCCATCGGTTTTCTTCGTGATAATGGGCCTCGTTTCAAAGCACTCCTGGTCTACATAGAGGTGTCTATGTGTAGCTATATATAAATTTGCCATTACATTTATCATTAACATTGTTTTTTATGTAATTACATATCATATATAATCCAGCATAGGTATTATGGGAAGACGATGCCATTTGGATCGGCAGAAGAAGCATTGAAGAACGTGAGTACGTTGGGGTATTTGAACGCAGCACAAGCTTTAGCAGACTATGCAGCGATTCTCTTGCATGTTAAGGAGAAGTACTCAACCAAACACAGTCCTATCATTGTCATAGGAGGATCATATGGTGGAAGTAAGTCTATGTTCACCATTATACATATATGAAAATATCATAACCATAACCTTTGTGGCCCTATGGTATATAGGCGTAGTTACCCTTGAACATTTTACTGCCATTATGGTACTTGTCTATTTGATATAGTTACCATTTAACATTTACTATATGAAATCTTGCTTAGAGTGGATTATTCTACCTCATGATCTCATTTAACCCTAGTGATAATATTCAATAGCATTACATAATTAAAAAAAAAAAAGTAAAAGGAATAATCATTTTATTTTATGTTTCTTGGTACACAAAGTGTTAGCGGCATGGTTCAGACTAAAATACCCGCACATAGCACTCGGAGCATTAGCATCTTCAGCTCCCCTTCTCTATTTTGAAGATACTCTTCCTAAATTTGGTTACTATTATATAGTAACCAAGGTCATCAAGGTAACAATAATTACTCAGTTTATTCAATTACTATAGAAAATTAATACATAAGCTTTTTTCCTAGGGTAAATCTCTCAAATAAACATTTTTGTAGTTTTTGTCACAAAATAAACCTTAAGAAAAAATGACCAAAATAGATCTTTTTATTTTGAAAATTTTAATAATCTTTTATTTTATTTTTCAATTTTAAACTTTACCTCCAAAACCTTATTCCTTAACTGTAAACCATAAGTCTAGATTAGCTAACCCAAAAAAATATAAATGTATATTTACATCATTTAATAAAGTCTATTTAAATCATTTTTTTCTTTGAGTGTTATTTTGGAAAAAAAAAATTTTAGTTCTATTTTAGGGTATTCCTCTTTTTCCTATCATTATTAATTCCGTTCACTAATTTTTTATGTTAATTAATTATAGTATACTGATTTACATATTTTTCCATATATTCCACAAGGGAACGAGTGAGAGATGTTATAACACAATCCGTAAATCGTGGAAAGAGATTGATAGAATCGCTGCCAAACCCAATGGTCTCTTAATCCTCAGCAAACAATTCAAAACTTGCGCGTAAGAAAAAGACTTATTTTGTTAACAATAAAATTCAACTAATCTACAATTTATACTTAATCTCGTCAATACAATTATATCTCCAGTCCATTGAACGGAAGCTTCGTTATAAAAGACTTCTTGAGTACAATATACGCAGAAGCTGTTCAATACAATCGGGGTCCAAGTTATTGGGTGACCAACGTGTGCAACTCAATAGACAACAACCCACCAAACCGTAAAAATGGTTTACTTGATCGGATCTTTGCAGGTGTTGTCGCTTTACTAGGCAACCAATCTTGCTATGATACCAATATGTTTGCGTACCCTACAAACAATAATAAAGCATGGAGGTGGCAGGCAAGTAAATTTCACGTTGGAAAACATATTTGAACCTGATAGAATGTATACGTAAAATAATTGTTTTTGATTTTAATTCGTCTAAGCGTTAAATAAAAATGACATAAAAATGATTTTTATATAGACTTGCAGCGAGATGGTGATGCCGGTGGGATATGACAAACAAGACACGATGTTCCCAACAGCACCATTTAATATGACCAGTTACATTGAGGAATGTAAAGCTGAATATGGTGTCCCTCCTCGGCCACACTGGATCACGACGTACTTTGGAATTCAGGTATATATAATTTAAAGAAAAAAAACTTTTGGTCACGAAGTATGTATATTATAAGTTAACTAATCTCAAACTTATACTTCCTCTGTTTCTTTTAATAAGTATTATTTTGATATTTTCACGAAAATTAAAAAAATATATATAATACACTTATATATCTTTAGATATAATTAATTTTAAAAAATTTATTGATTATTCAAAAGAACAAAAATTAGATTAAATGTATAAAATTATATTGTGATTGTAGAATTACATTTTTATGAAATAAATTAAAAAATCTAAAAATGACATTTATTATGAAACGGATGAAGTATATATTATCAATGTCATTCAGTTTGGGGCACAAGTCATATAAGGCATCATTTATAATAACAAAAAACTGTTTTTGAATTGTAGTTTTCGGATTCCTTAGTATTGTTACATTCGTAATTTTGTGTTTAGGTGTAAGAAAATAAAAGTTGACCAGATATTTTAATATCGCTTTGTATTTCCGTTATTTGGACCGATATTAATGTTGCTAGTTTATTAGTTTTGACAAAGTTAAATCAGCTAGAACTTACTTTCAAATGTTTAATATATTGCAGGATGTGAAGTTAATCCTCCGAAAATTTGGGAGCAACATCATTTTCTCTAATGGATTGTCAGATCCTTATAGCGTCGGCGGGTAATAACATAATAATACATATTATTGACTAATAAATTAGCATATATAATACACAAATGTTTTTCTTTTAGGAAAATAATACACAAATGTGTCATGGGGTTTCTTTTTAATATATTTTCAGAGTTTTAGAGGATATTTCAGATAGTATAGTCGCCATCAAATCAAATAATGGTAAATTTTCATTTATATTTAAGCATATTCAACAAGTCGTTCAAGAATAGGATGAACTCCCACGTAATTTTAATAAATTTTGATTGAGCAGGTTCACATTGTCAAGACATTGTCATGAAGAGGAAAGGGGATCCGGAGTGGCTGGTGATGCAGCGAGAGGAAGAAATTAAAATCATTGAATCTTGGATTTCAACGTATCAAAAAGATTTAAGAGCTCTTAACATATCTATCTAAGTTTGTTTATAATATACACAAAATATATAAATCAATAATTGGTGCTTGTATTGGTTGAGAGGCATGGTCAAATGAAGATCCATATAAAAGCCAGTAAACAATGTGGATCTTATTATTGTATTCCTCCTAGACCACAATGGATCAGAGCAAATTATAATATATAAGAACTTTGAAGTTATATTATTAGATATATGGTGCAAGTCACTTGCCATCCTTCAAGATCGATTGAATTGTATTTAGTATTTACTCTCTTCCATCATTAATAAATTAGGATTGTAAAACTATTAAGCTTACTCGGACGAGTTAGCTCAACTGGTTACCTCTCAGACTTTGGTTTGGAAGGTCACGAGTTCGAATCTCAGGTGAGGAGGAGTGTCCAGGACTGTAAAAGGTACAGACGCAGGCTGGCTCTGGGCCTAGGGGGGATTAAGGCCGAAGATCCGAACCCATCCTGGTTTACAAAAAAAAAAAAAACTATTAGGCTTACGCGAAAAGGGCCATAATCTGAGTTTTTTATAAAACATGGCTCAATCTTCTTTGAGAGTTTTTCTTGGGCACCAGAGAGTTTTGAATAGGAGTTTCCATAGTTCTTCCAAGTTTAAAGACTTCACTCATTAAAGTCCAATGAAGCGACCAGAACATATACTACCATCAATTTTAATACTTTGTTCGTCTACAGAAATATTTTGTGTTGACACCAATAAATTTATGTTCAAGTAAGTTGATATCTAATCATATAGTGTCTAGACCAATAAAATTCGCATTAATACAAGACAAAACATTACAAAACAAATGTTGATGACAAGCTAAAGGTGAAGTGAAGATAAATTTATGGTTTTAACAAAAGCAGTTCTTTATGAATCATTGGCCTCGAAACAATATAAAAGGCATTCCCATGGAATGTGACACCACACCTCATAACTTAGCCACAAAGGAAAAAAAGTATTGCTTATGTTTTGCATCCTTTTGTTTGAATGAATTGGTACAACTGATTCACCCAAAAGTAAATTATATAAAAGAAACTTTTAAACTCTTAAAATATACAGTAAAACATATCAAAGGTGAATCTATATGTAACGAACTAAAAACTAGCTATGCTCTTTTTAGATAACTGAAGATATCCCATAACCAAATCCAGAATTAACAGTGATTAACATAGCATCTAACTGGATTACTATTTGTACTAAGTTGTTGTTTGATCGCTCTCTCTCTCTCTCTACTTGATTCGGTTGTCAGTTTCCAGTTTACACACATAGCATATATTCTTTAAACATTAAACCTTAAGGGATTTCTTATCTTCTGGTTTCAACTCAATTGTTTTTGTTGCACAAAATCACATGTTCAAAAAGGGACAAATTTTTTAAATAGACATTTTCAAAGTTTTTATCACAAAAATATACCTCAAGAAAAATGATGACCAAAATATATTTTTTTTATTTTGAAATTTTTTATTTTTTTTTTATTTTAAACCTTACTTTCAAAACTACATCTTATAATTATAAATCTTAAGTTTAGATCATTTAATCCAATGAGTATATATGTATATTTACATCTTTTAATAAAATTTATTTTGGTCATTGTTCTTTTAAAAACTATTTTTGTGATAAAAAAATTTTAGATCTATTTTAGAGTATTTCTCCAAAACAACTGTACAAATACGGTATAGGAAAAAAGTGTCAACAAATGTTCAACTTTTTTTCTACTTTTTTATTATTGATGGGGAAAAGAAAAAGAAATGTTAAAGCAAAATGCAAAATCATTGTAAAATGTGGGTTCTACAAAGTTGTAACAATCGGAAAAAAGAAGAATAAAAATGGACATGATTTGAGCTGTTTCCCTAAAAACTTAAGACCATCTTTTAGTTTATTTAATTATATACTCTTCACGTCAATGATGTAACACAAAACATCTCTTAGCTCATCCATATATTACTTATCCGAGGAGGGTACTCCTTGAGATAAATCCGACTAATTCAAAGGCATTATGCAGATCACAACACAATTTGTTTAAATAAACAAAACTAAGAGGTGCGTAAAAATTACGCATTATGTGGTTTAGGTAGCCAGACAAAAAATGTAAACAAAGCGAAAGAAGATGATGCCAACAAGAACCTTCCATTGACTGGTCTTCTTTTTTTTCTGATGAAAAAACTAATCCTTGTTTGCATTTATAGTTTTACTTTTACCTTTTGTAGTAATTACTTGTGTGTTAAGCAACTATATGGTTTATATATATATTTTATAGTATTCTTTATAGAATTTGTAGACGAAGTTAGTGATAAACTCCTCACTAAACTCTGAAATGAAACATAAAATTATCTTATTATATAGAAATCTATAGATTTATTATCCCTTTTTATAAACAGCCCCACTACATATACTATAATCATATAAACTTTTTTCCTCAACATGTAGTTATGATTATTTTCTTACCTGTTTTGTCACAATATAATCTAATCTATTAAAAGAGAAGTACAAATAAAAAATACCCCTTAGTTTTCCATAAAAATTACATTTTTCTGCCACTGGTATTATTCTTATATCCAAACACAAATTAAATCACCTCTTATATGGACATATGCTCATAATAAGCCCATTACTAAGGGTTTGATTGGTAGAGCATTAGCATAAGCATTATCCTCTCTATTATCCAATCAACATTTACCTTAGAAGCATTTAGAAGAGCATTTACTAAATGCTAATGCTCTCCAAATGCTCTAGGCTCAATGCTCTCATATGAAGCTTTTGGAGGAGCATTTGCATTTAGAATATATAAAAATTAAAAAATAATTTTATATAATTGATTTATTTTTATTTTTTAATAAAAAAATATTTTTATAATAAACCAATATAAATTTATAATTTTAAAAATAAAACTTGCAGTTAAATATTTTAAAATTTTTAAAAGAACAATATTTCACATTTAAGGTATAATATAATTTATATAATTACACATATCACTCATTATTTTAAAAAACAAGCATAAAATAATATATATTTATTTATATATGAAACATATATATATTATTTAGACACTAATAAATAAATTATATATCATATATTATTTTTTATAATAATTTTATATATGAATCATTTATTAATATAGTATATATAGATATTATTTTAAAATAAATATATTATACACTAACTTCTATGATAATTTTAAATTGTATACTGCTAAAGCTGTACCAATCACTTTATTAAAAAATTTAATAAAAGCATACAGCTTCTGCAGCATACTGCTTCTACAGCATTCTGCTAATGTTTTATCATCTACTCTACCAATCGAAGCCTAATTTGTTTGACCCAATAATTATATTTTATATATTTGTAACCATAAAATAAGTTTTATTATTTTTTTTCACCAGAGTCTATATCGCTGCATCAAAATCATCTTTAAATTATTAAACCGAAAATCTAATCTATTAAAAGAGAAGTACAAATAGGAAATACCCATTAATTCTACCTAATATTTACAAAAAATGCCATTGATATTATCCTTGTATCCAAACATCTAAATATTAATTCTTAACAAAATAAAATAAAATACAACAAACACATATTATTTAATTTAATCACCATATAATACAATATATTATCCAAATACAGTGGATTCAAGCTATCTCGATATTCAGGATTAGGATATTCGACTGAATACCCACCGATATTTAAACCTATTTTTAACAATTAAAAAAAATTAAAACTATCTATTACATATTTATTTAGTCTATTTAAAATTATTATTTTTAAAAACTTAAAATCACTAAAATTTAATAAAATTATTTTTTACTTATAAAATATATATAATATACATATAAAATATAATTAAATTTAAAATATTTAATATCCGGATCTATGCCTAGATCCGAATATCCATAATTAAAATTTTATTATTTGGATTTATACTCAAATTCGCCGAATCCGTAAAATCACTATCCGGATTCCGATCCGGATCCTTGAATATCCGTTTTTCGGAGCGGATAAGAGTAGATTCCGATTCGGATAATGGATATCGAATAATAAATTCCAACTATATACAATTATATCAAACAAATTGTTTAAAATATTTGATAATAAAATTAACATCCGCGCGGGCGCGCGGGTTAAAGGCTAGTAAACTGATTAAAACACATGTGATTATGGAGTAATCTGCACTGGAACATCCTCTGTTTAATTAATCCACTGTGTACTTCTCTCTCTTTCCCTCTCTCTAAAAAGAAGCTACGACAGTAACAGAACAAATCTGCAAAATCCTCTGTTTTCATGAAAATTCAAGACTGACGACGATCATAACATTTTACAAAATCTGAGGCTCATTTCTCCATTCTATGTCTCCCCAGAAGGATAAAGTTTTGATCTTTACGATTTCTACCAAGATATAGAGAGATCTTTGTCACTTGTCACCACTTAGAGACCATACCACAACTTGTGGGCATCTATGGCGGCTGTTCTGTTTTCAGCGGCTATTCTGGTTTGTTTATTACCGGTTTCAGCTTTGTCCTACGGTTTCCCGGCGGCCCTGAGACTTGAAAGAGCTGTTCCGGCGAACCACGAGATGGAAATCAGTCAACTCAAGGCGCGTGATAGAGCAAGACACGGCAGGTTGTTACAGAGTCTCGGCGGAGTTATAGACTTCCCCGTCGACGGAACTTTTGATCCTTTCGTTGTTGGGTAATCTAAAGTTTCCATCTTTAATGCTTACAACGTGTTTGAGTCATTGTCTGTTTTTGTCTTAACCAAAAAGGTTGTTTTTTTTTTGGTTTCGTCTTGTTCTGCTTATGTATTTATATGTTTAAGTTACTATTAGCATCATTCTGCAGTTCCGCAGTTATTCCGCATGTTACCATTCGTACTCTTAGTTTGGTGTTTTGGATGTTAAACAGATTATACTACACGAAACTGCGGTTGGGATCTCCTCCAAGAGACTTTTATGTACAGATTGACACAGGAAGTGATGTTTTGTGGGTTAGTTGTGCTTCTTGCAATGGCTGTCCTCAAACCAGTGGACTCCAAGTAAAGCTTCTCATCTCTTTTTTTTTTCTTTCATTTTTGAATTCTCTGGTTTGAGATTAATGTGCTGCTCTGTTTTGTAGATTCAGTTGAATTACTTTGATCTAGGGAGCTCAGCAACAGCGACACCGATCTCATGTTCTGACCAAAGATGTAGCTGGGGTGTTCAGTCCTCTGATTCAGGATGTTCTGTTCAGAATAACCTCTGCGCTTACACGTTCCAGTATGGTGATGGAAGTGGCACCTCGGGGTTCTATGTTTCTGATGTCTTGCAGTTTGACATGATTGTAGGAAGCTCTCTTGTCCCAAACTCAACGGCTCAGGTTGTGTTCGGGTGAGTTATCTCAGCAATGTTCATAGTCATCAACACTGGCCACTGCACTTGACTTTGTTGGTTCCTGTGTGATTGTTTTTTCTGGAAAAGATGCAGCACCTCACAGACGGGAGATTTAGTGAAGTCAGATCGAGCTGTTGATGGAATCTTCGGGTTCGGACAACAAGGAATGTCTGTGATCTCTCAGCTTGCTTCACAGGGAGTAGCTCCTAGAGTGTTCTCACACTGTTTGAAAGGAGAAAACGGAGGTGGAGGCATATTGGTTCTTGGAGAGATTGTGGAGCCAAACATGGTCTTCACTCCACTTGTTCCTTCACAGTTAGATCCCTTTATCCCTCTAAACGGTTTCATTACTAAAGAACTGTTCAAATCTTAATTGGAAAGTGACTGATAAGGGTGTGATCTTATGGTGTTTGGAAATTTTCAGGCCTCATTACAATGTGAATCTGCTGAGCATCTCAGTGAATGGTCAAGCTTTACCTATCAATCCATCTGTCTTCTCCACATCAAACGGTCAGGGAACAATCATCGATACTGGTACAACATTGGCATACCTTTCTGAAGCAGCCTATGTTCCTTTCGTTGAAGCTGTAAGTCCTAATACTCGCTGTATCATTTTGATATCACTAAACCAGACATGTAATTAATATAACTATACTTTATTGAGTTGAAACTCTGCAGTTTTGTCTAGATAGCGTATCTAATATGCAGTCTTTCTTTTCAGATTACAAATGCTGTTTCGCAGTCTGTGAGACCCGTTGTGTCAAAAGGGAATCAATGTTATGTATTAACCACGAGGTTCATACCATCTCTAACCATGTCTTTTTATTAGAGTATCAATATAGTGGGAAAGAATAAAAAATCTGAAACATCTTGTTTGGTTACTGTAATGAATGATCAGTGTCGCAGACGTGTTTCCTCCAGTGAGCTTGAACTTTGCTGGTGGAGCATCCATGTTCTTGAATCCTCAGGATTACCTCATACAGCAAAACAACGTCGTAAGTACTTAAACTCTGCTACAATTTATAGGAATCTGTTGTTTTGCTATAATATTAGTCTCTGGACTCTGCTGTCTAGGGAGGTACTGCAGTGTGGTGCATCGGTTTTCAGAGGATAGAGAATCAGGGGATAACGATCCTTGGAGGTAAACCACAAAGCTTAAGCCTTTAGTACTCAATATCTATGTTCTGAAGTACAAACAAACATGTTTTCTTTTTTTTGCTCTGCAGATTTAGTTCTTAAAGACAAAATCTTTGTCTATGATCTGGTCGGTCAGAGAATCGGATGGGCGAACTACGACTGTAAAAATCTCATACCTATAAACTCAAACGTGATCCAAAAGCAATCTCATCTACTCACACTTACAAATCTCTCAAACTTCTTTCAGGTTCAATGTCTGTAAATGTCTCTGCGACTAGCAGCAGTGGAAGAAGCGAGTACGTGAACGCAGGACAGTTTAGTGACAATGCAGCGCCACAAAAACTGTCTTTAGACATTGTTGGAAACACTCTAATGCTTCTACTAATGGTAATAAACCTGTTTTTATAGCACACAGCTTTTACAGATTTGCATTTGTACACTTGTTTGATATGGTCCATGGTGTGTTGTTTGTGGTCGATGGAGAGTAATTGTCTCCCGACCGGCGAAGCCAATCAGAAGAAAAGTTAACTTCTTTGTTTGTTTGTGTATCTCTTTGTAAATAATTCTTTTCTAAGTGGTGTTTGTGTATCTCTTTGTTCTGACCCAAGGCAGTATTTTGATATCAAGTTATCTTTAATTAGATCTTCAATACCCAAGAGCATAGAAGATAATGAAGTACATCAAAAGACCTGAAGCAATTGCATTGCTCGAAACATTAATCTCTAAGTCAACTAGCGTCAATAATATTGACCTTAACCCGTAAACCTAAAACAAATTTCAAACGTTTGAGTTACATTTAAGTACGGGCATTTCGGTTTTGTTCAGTTTTTTTTTTTTTTTGGTTTTCCAATTCTAAAGATAGAGGTAATATCGTATTTGATCTTTTCATGTATTAAAAAATTCGGTTCGGTTTTAATTTAGTTTTCCAGTTTTGGTTCGTTTTGCCTCTGATAATAATACTGAGAACTAGATAATAGAATAAATTTATGTTTATTTAATTCCGTTTTTTGGAAAATTATTAATTTGAATAAATTTAGATAATTTAGGGTTTCAGAAGATAAATTTGGATATTTTGAATATGTTGGCTAAAATATCAGATCATTCAGATAATTTGTAATATTTTAGATAATTTATTTTTGGGTAATTTAGTATATAAATAATATCTTCTGATATTTGATTATTCCAAACCTAAATAAATTAATATTTTCAGATATATAAATATATTTTAAAAATTTGGCTATACATTCAGTTTTTTTGGTTCAGTTTTAATTTTTTGTTTTAAAAATATAAATTCTACTCGGATATTTATAAAATTTAATATGGTTTTTGTTTTTTTTTTTTCGCTTCGCTTCTGGTAAATGTGGCCGAGGCAGTGACAATGATATGCCAATGGGGTTTTAGACTACGTGTAGAAGGCCCAAACTAAAGGGTCTATAGGTTTAATAAATTAAGAGAGGCCCATACGTCATCGAACCCACGATTTGCTCTTCTCCGTAGACTCTTAAGCCTCTTCTACCGTTTTAAATTTAACTCCGGCGATGGCGGACGAGAAGAACGGCGGACGTCTCAGCGACGCCAGCGATTACTCGTCGGAGGATGAAGGAACAGAGGATTACAGGAGAGGAGGGTATCATGCGGTGCGAGTCGGCGATACTTTCAAGAATGGATCTTATGTGATTCAGAGTAAGCTTGGTTGGTGTCACTTCTCCACTGTTTGGCTCGCTTGGGATACCCTAAACTCTGTAAGCCCACTTTCTCTTCTTCAGAGTTTGTTTCTCAGAGAATTGGTTTAGGGTTTTAGAAAAGGAAGCTCCTTTGTTAGGATTGAGCTAGCTTCTTGGATTGCTGTAGAATCAGAATGTTGAAGATGGAAGCTCTTGTAGTTGCAAGTTCACAAGTCTTATGTTTATTATGCTTTTGGATGTAGATTCAAGCTTCTTTGTAAGGATTGAGCTAGCTTCTTGGGTTGCTGTAGAATCAGAATGTTGAATGTGGATGCTCTTGTAGTTGCAAGTTCACAAGTCTTATGTTTATTATGCTTTTGGATGTAGATTCAGTTTAGGGTTTTAGAAAAGGAAGTTTCTTTGTAAGGATTGAGCTACCTTGTTGCATTGCTGTAGAATCAGAATGTTGAAGATGGAAGCTCTTGTAGTTGCAAGTTCACAAGTCTTATGTTTATTATGCTTTTGGATGTATATTCAGTCTAGGGTTTTAGAAAAGGAAGTTCCTTTGTTAGGATTGAGCTAGCTTGTTGCATTGCTGTAGAATCAGAATGGTGAAGATGGAAGCTCTTGTAGTTGCAAGTTCACAAGTCTTATGTTTATTACGCTTTTGGATGTAGATTCAGTTTAGGGTTTTAGAAAAGGAAGCTCCTTTGTAAGGATTGAGCTAGGTTGTTGCATTGCTGTAGAATCAGAATGTTGAAGATGGAAGCTCTTGTAGTTGCAAGTTCACAAGTCTTATGTTTATTATGCTTTTGGATGTAGATTCAGTTTAGGGTTTTAGAAAAGGAAGTTTCTTTGTTAGGATTAAGCTAGCTTCTTGGATTGCTGTAGAATCAAAATGTTGAATGTGGAAGCTCTTGTAGTTGCAAGTTCACAAGTCTTATGTTTGGTATTCTCTGTTTATCACGCTTTTGGATGTAAATTCAATTAAGGGTTTTAGAAAAGGAAGTTCCTTTGTTAGGATTGATAGCTTGTTGGATTGCTGTAGGTTAAGAATGTTGAAGATGGAAGCTCTTGTAGTTACAAGTTCACAAATTTTATCTACTGGTTCGTTGTGGATTTGAATTTTGATCTTGCTTTCTCTTCGTTTATCAGAGATTCAGTTTAGGGTTTTAGAGAAGGAAGTTCCTTTTGTTAGGATTGAGCTAGCTTTATGGGTTGCTGTAGATTAAGAATGTTGAAGATGGAAGCACTTTTAGTTACAAGTTCACAAGGTTTATATTTGGGATTCTCTATTTATCATGTGGTTGTAGATTTTGATCTTGCTTTTGATTCATTGTTTGTAGCGTTATGTAGCTTTGAAGATCCAGAAGAGCGCTCAGCACTACACTGAGGCAGCTATGGACGAGATAAAGATTTTGAAACAGATTGCAGAAGGTGACGCTGAAGACAGCAAGTGTGTTGTGAAGCTTCTTGATCATTTCAAGCATGCGGGTCCTAACGGGCAACATGTTTGTATGGTGTTTGAGTATTTGGGAGATAACCTCTTGTCTGTTATCAAGTACAGCGATTACCGAGGTGTCCCTCTTAGCTTGGTGAAAGAGCTTTGTTTCCATATTTTAGTTGGTTTGGATTATCTTCACCGCAAGCTCTCTATTATTCATACTGATATCAAGCCGGAGAACATTCTGTTATGTTCCACCATTAACCCTGAAGCAGATGCTCGGAAATATGGTACTCCTCTCGTTCTTCCAACCGATATGGAGGAGACTGTTCCCGTTGAGATAGAAAAACCCAAGAGTTACACGTACGGTGCGGATATGACTAAGAATCAGAAGAAGAAGATCCGTAAGAAAGCTAAGAAGGTAGTAGCTGAAGGATGCAGTGGAGAGGAAGGTTCAGAGGAAAATGAGAGAGGTTCCAACTCCGAAGCAAGACCAGACGTAAACTCAACTGCGGAGAGTTCAGAAAGAGCAAAAGACTCAGAGAACCAAAAGAGTGGGAGCAATAGGAGAGGAAGTCGGTCCACAAGGCGGAAGTTACTTGCGGATGTTGATCGGAAATGCAAGTTGGTTGATTTTGGGAATGCTTGTTGGACTTATAAACAGTTTACAAGTGATATTCAGACAAGGCAGTACCGATGTCCTGAGGTTATTCTTGGCTCAAAATACTCAACCTCGGCGGATATGTGGTCATTTGCCTGCATCTGCTTTGAGCTTGCCACTGGTGATGTTCTATTTGATCCTCACAGTGGTGAAAACTTTGAGAGGGATGAGGTATATATATATATATATATCTTACTTGCTCTTTTTAGTTCGTTGGGATTCAATACTGATGGACTTTGGTTTCAGGATCACTTGGCATTGATGATGGAGCTTCTTGGGATGATGCCACGAAAGGTAAATCTTAGAAACACAGTGTTTAACTTATCAATAGTATTGTTTCGAGTTTGGCTCTGATGATGAACTTTTTTTTTTGATGCAGATTGCATTGGGAGGACGCTATTCACGGGATTACTTCAACAGACAGGGTGAACTAAGGCACATTAGGAGGTTACGGTTTTGGCCACTGAGCAAGGTTTTAATGGAGAAATATGAGTTCAGCGAGGAAGACGCTGTTGCTATGCAAGACTTCATCACTCCCATTCTTGAGTTTGTACCTGAGAAGAGACCTACGGCTGCTCAGTGCTTAACGCACCCATGGATGAATCCTGTCCCTAGATCACTGAAAGCATCATCGAGTCCACAAAAACACAAAGAAGAAGAAGAAGCAAGAGATGAGAATAAAAGCAAGGAGAAAGATGAGAGGGAAGCTATGGAGGTTGGTGTTGGGAATATAGCCATTGATGGCTCAGAGTTTAAGAGCTCAGCAAGAGAAGGTCGTCAAACTACACGTGATCTTCGCACTTAGAAAACAGAATCCTACTGAAAAAGTTTTGTATTTGTCTTTTGAATCTTCTTGGGGAATCAAGGATTTAGAAACTGTATTGATTATTTTTTTTCCTTCAGTTGTTGAAAACAAAAGAGTTGAAATTTCATTGGCTTTTGAACCAATTGAGATTGAGGTGACTTATAATATTACCAAATAGAGGTGGAATTTGTTTCAATGCATTTCATTAAAATAACAATTTGTTATGAAATAGCTTACAAATTTATAGTATCTCAAAATTTTAATAAGGGCAAAATATTATATCCGTAAGAAGGAGATAACATTTATATAAGGTAGAGAGAGTTTATTAAATGGAAGAAAGAATAAGTAATTGTGTGTGTGTTTTACAATCGAAATCATTCGTATTTATAGAGGTGAAAAGTAAGTTATTGTGCGCGTATAGTGACGGTGGGCTCCATATAATAATTATTCACACAACAATGTCAAATTTCGGTGTCTGCATTATTTGACATTGTATCTTCCGTCAACACTCCCCCTTGGAGACCAGTGTCACCACTGTCTTTTGCTTAACGTCTCTTGTTGCCTCGTTAAAAACCTTTTCTGAAAAACCCAATAGGAAAAACCATAGTAATGTAAAAAGAGTACAACCTCGTAAGCTCCCCATCGAATAAGCAGTCATAGATCTTTCTGATGACGCATTCCAATATTATGGACATGTTTCCTAAATACCGAGGTAGGAAGTGATTTTGTGAAGAGATCAGCAACATTGTCGCATGATCGAACATATCTTACTTCAATTTCTTAATTCTTTTCTAGCTCTTGAGTGTAAGAGAAGAACTTTGGATGTATATGCTTCGTTCTATCGCTTTTGATATATCCTTCCTTTGTTTGAGCAACGCATGCCGCATTATCTTCATATAAAATAGTTGGCTCTATATTTTTGCCAATCCCACTGCTTGAACAAATGTGACGGCTTATTGATCTTAGCCATACACATTCTCTACTTGCTTCATAGAGTGCGATTATCTTCGCATGATTTGATGAGGTCGCCACAAGTGTTTGTTTCTGGGAACGCCAAGATATAGCAGTGCCTCCGATCCTGAAAACGTATCCTGTTTGTGATCGAGCTTTGTGTGAATCTGACAGATATCATGCATCTGTAAAATCAACCATTTGACCTTTTGAACCTTTAGAATAAAATAAGCCTAAATCAATGGTCCCTTGGAGATAACGAAAAACATGTTTAATTCCATTCCAATGTCTTCGTGTAGGAGAAGAGCTGAATCTTGCTAAAAGATTAACAGCAAATGATATATCAGGCCGTGTACAATTTGCAAGGTACATCAGCGCTCCGATTGCACTTAGATAGGGTACTTCAGGGCCAATTATCTCTTCATTTTCTGCAGATGGTCGAAAGATATCATTCTCAGCATTAAATGATCTAACGACCATCAGAGTGCTAAGGGGAGTTGATTTATCCATGTTAAAGCGTTTCAACACTCTTTTAGTGTAAGTGGATTGGTTTACAAATATACCATTTTCAGAATGTTCAATTTGTAGGCCAAGATAATACTTTGTCTGTCCGAGATCTTTCATCTCAAATTCTCATTTCAGGTAATCTGATGCCTTTTGGATTTCCCTTTGAGTTCCAATAATATTAAGATCATCAACATATACCGCGATTATCACAAAACCGGATGTTGTTTTCTTGATGAAAACGCATGGGCATATAGGATCGTTCACATATCCTTCTTTTGTTAAATGTTCACTGAGACGATTATACCACATACGCCCAGATTGTTTTAACCCATATAACGATCTTTGCAATTTTATTGCACATAACTCTTTCGGCTTGGAACTTAATGCTTCTGGCATTTTAAACCCATCAGGAATTTTCATGTAGATATCAGTATCTAATGATCCATATAGATAGGCGGTAACGACATCCATAAGACGCATCTCGAGATCTTTATCAGCTGCTAGGCTCATCAGGAATCTAAAAGTGATTGCATCCATAACAGGAGAATGTGTTTCTTCATAATCGATTCCAGGTCTTTGCGAAAAACCTTGGGCCACTAGACGAGCTTTGTATCTCGTAACCTCATTTTTCTCATTTCTCTTTCGAACGAAAACCCATTTGTATCCAACTGGTCTCACATCTACAGGTGTGAGCACAATAGATCCAAATACTTCTCGTTTATTAAGCGAATCGAGTTTAGTTTGTATTGCATTTTTCCATTGTTTCCAATCATGTCTCTTTTGACATTCAAAGACAGATTTTGGTTCTGGATCTTCGATTTCCTCATTTATCTCACTTGACACCATATATGAGAAAGCATCATCAACATCATCCTGCTCATTTCTATTCCATATCCTTTTATTATGGATGTAGTTGATAGAAATCTCATGATTCATTTCTGATTCATGATGCTCAACTTTGTCAGTATTCTCATCATTTGTTTCTTCCAAAATACTATCTGCTATTTTGGGCGTTTCGCTTATTTCATTATCCTTTTGTTTTCTAGGATTTTTATTCTTAGAACCAACAGGTCTTCCACGCTTCAAGCGTGTTTTAGATTCACGTGTATCATCTGCTTTTCCTTGATCATTTAATACTTTGATACAAGCAGGAGCGTTGGCATCTGGTTTATGAGATTTAGTTATCGTCTTGGTATCCGCAAATGCATCAGGTAGCTGATTCGATATACTCTGTAGATGCATAATTCGCCATACTCTGTAGATGCATAATTCGCCGAACTTCTAGTTCTGACTCTTTAGTAGGAGGATCAAGATATAACAACGAATGTACACTCCATTTGATATCATTTCCTATATCTTTGTTTTCTCCCCCTAGAACTGGGAATACCTTTTCATCAAAATGACAGTCGGCAAAACGTGCCGTAAAGACGTCACCAGTCTGTGGTTCTAAGTATCGTATAATTGATGGTGAATCACAACCAACATATATTCCTAATCTCCTTTGTGGTCCCATTTTTGTGCGTTGTTGTGGTGCTACATGCACATATACCGCACAACCAAAGATTCTTAAATGAGAAATGTTTGGTTCTCGACCAAACGCTAATTGTAATGGAGAATACTTATGGTATGCACTTGGTCTAATCCGAATAAGTGCTTCTGCATGCAAGATGGCATGTCCCCACACAGAGGTTGGGAGTTTTGATCTCATGATCATTGGTCTTGCAATCCATTGTAGACGCTTAATTAAAGATTCAGCCAAACCATTTTACGTATGGACATGAGCCACAGAATGTTCAACTTCAATTCCTGTTACCATACAATAATCATTGAATGCTTGGGATGTGAATTCAGCGGCATTGTCTAATCTAACTCTTTTAATAGTATAATCAGGGAACTGTGCTCGCAGTTTGATTATCTGAGTTAGAAATCTCGCAAATACCACATTTCGAGATGACAATAGACAAACGTGTGACCATCTGCTGGATGCGTCAATTAATACCATGAAATAGTAGAATTGTCCACATGGTGGATGTATTGGTCCACATATATCGCCTTGAATTCTTTCAAGGAACTTTGGTGATTCTTTATCAATTTTGGTTGGCGATGGTCTTATGATTAATTTTCCAAGAGAACATGCAACACATGTCATTTTATTTCCTTGAGAAATTTCTTGGATTTTTAGTGAATAACCATGTGAGCTTTCTATGATTTTACGCATCATTGTAGTGCCGGGGTGACCAAGGCGATCATGCCATAATGTGAAATCTTCTGGATTTTGTTTCACTACAATATTAGATTCGATTTCATCGATATAAGTATGATGCAATCCTGAAGGAAGTTCTTGAAACTTTTCCAATACGTGTTTTCTGCCACCTTTACAGAAGTCACATATATGCACTTCTTTCCACTCTCAGTTGCAGACTGAGTATCATATCCGTGACGATATATGTCTTTAAAGCTCAATAAATTTCTTTTAGAACTTGGAGAAATAGTGCATTGTTTATGGAAAATTTTGTTCCATTTGATAACGTAAAGTTTGCTTTACCGGTTCCTTCAATCACGTCTGCAGGACCTGATATTGTATTAACAATAATTCTTGTCGGTTTTATATCAGAGAAATATCTCTTTTGTCTCAGAATAGTGTGCGTTGTTCCACTATCTGGTATACAAATTTCTCGAATTCTTTTCTTGGATTTTGTTCCATTAGCATTATGATCCATTTCTGTAATCGCAACAAACACCAATAAAAAGATAAACATGAAATTCATTCATCATATAAGAAAAACACATAATAGTTATACATTAAGGTGATGTTTAAAAACATCATTATTTGTTTAAAACATGAAATGTAATAATTATACATAGAAATATTGAATGCTACGAAATAGTTTTATTATAAGCATTTCAGTTCTCTTCTGGAGTAATCTAGTCCAGCTCATTTGCGAAATCAGAGGCTTTGAGGTAAGATGTCCCCTCGAAATTTTCTGTTAGATTCACTTCCTTAGCTTTGCATCTTGTGGACGTTTCATATAACTTACACAGATGTGGAGGAGTACGACATGTACGGGACCAATGCCCTTTACATCCACATCTGTAACATACAGTTTCATGCTTCTGGTTGGTATCCACTTGGGTTTCTTTACCCTTAGAAACTTGTTCTGATTTAACCCATTTGTTAGATCCCTTCCACTTGGGATTGTAAGTTTTTCCACGTTTGTTGTGGAAACGGCGGCCACGACCCTGACTGAATTGGATTCTCCTCTTTGAGTTTCCCATCGTCGTAGCATTTACTTCGGGAAATGCCTTGGCTCCCGTAGGTCGAGAATTGTGGTTTTTAATCAGAAGCTCGTTGTTTTTCTCAGCCAACATTAGCGCAACCATCAATTCAAAAAATCTCTTGTACCCACATTTTCTGTAAATTTCGGGCAAGAAATGAAGCTGTTTGTGGAAGGTGTTGTACGTCTTATTCATCATCTCTTCTTCAGAGACAGGATTACCACAATACTTAAAGAGTGAGACTATCCTCAGGACAGCGGAATTGTATTCTTCAACCTTTTGAAAATCCTGGAACCTCAGGTTTTTCCACTCTTTTAGAGCGAGGGGGAGATTGACTTCCTTTTGGTTGTCGAACCTTTCTTTTAAGGCTTGCCACAGCTCAACTGGGTATTCTATGTTCGCATAGTCATGCGTAACATTCTCATCGAGGTGTTTCTTCAGGAAAATTATCGCTTCAGCCGTATGTTCAGGCGGCGACTTGTTACCGATTACAATTGTTTCGGTTAACTTTTTCATCACCAAATATGGTTTCACGTTTGTGGCCCATCCGACGTAGTTTTCACCAGTTATTTTGAGAGCCAGAAACTGAAGATGCTCAATTCTTGCCATTTAAATTTCTAAAACATAATATAATAACTTTTATTAGAATTTCATAATATTTAAAAGCCATTAACATTAATCATGCAAGCAATTACAAGGAAAAATAATGCATAAAAACTTAAATAGACATTAATGCCAAAATTTTCATCGGTAACTCTTCCAAGATAAATTAAATACATAGAAGTAAAAATAAAAATCGCACATAAAATCAAAAATAGCCGAATCATTATTCTTGCAAAGAAAATTGGAGGAGAGCGATTTGGAAATATTTGGGAGGAGATGAAATGTTTTGGATGAGTTGAATGAATGAAGGATGAGTGTATTTATAGGTAAAAAAAACACTGTTCATGACCGTTGGAAAAATGGGGAAATTTTAAAAAAAAAATTTATGACCGTTGGGGTTAAATCGTTTGAACCGAAAATCAGTCTGAAAATATCGTAATAAGCGGTTAACCAGGTTCAGCAAATTTCATAATATTTTATATAGGTGACAAAACATTTATATAATATATGCAAATATCAATATTTATTCTAGTGATAAAATTAGTTCTGTGAAAACAAATAATGCGGCGGCAGAGCCAGACCAATATTATGCAATAAATAAATTATGCGGCGGCGGAGCCCAGCCAATATTCGTAGCATATTTAGCAATTAATGTTTATTAACGAGGCGACATACCGCCTACATTAATATAGATAAATAATATAAATTATATGGCGGCAAAGCCAAGCCTATAATCATATTTATAGTATATTTAGTAATCTTAACGGGACGACATACTGCCCACATTAATATATATATAAATAATATAAATTAAAACAATTACTATAAAATAATAAAAAGTAATAAAGGCTGTATAGCGGCCATTATAGCAGGATAAATATCTATTATTATAAAAAAGAGTTGTCTCTCTCCTGAGCAAAGACACGTCACTGAATAATGCAAGGTAAAACTGACATGTGTCTCTATCTTTAAAAGTTTTTGTTGCTTTTCGTTGTAAATTGTGTTCTTAATGGTCACGAGTGCATAAATTGTGAAATACTATTTGGGCTTTCATTTCTTTTTGGGTTTTCAATTCTTTTTGTGCCAGTTCTCATCATCTTTGTCTTTCACCTGATTCTACCCATCTCCCATTTTTGTAACGTAGGAACATTTACATCTTCTTAAGTTCTTATAAACCTTCTCATTTATGGCACACAAACCAAACGTCTCATTAAATTATCATTCACCTTAACCTTAGGTTTAGCAACTATAAATAGGCGTCTAGAGTTTGGCCTTTCTCATCATCGCATCCTCCTCTTTTCTATCTCACCATTTCAAATGTAGAGAAAAACAATGGTATCCTCCCAGATTTCGATTTGTGATTAGAAAATAGGGCGTTATAGTCAGATTGTTGTAAGGGGTGGAGAGATCTAGAACCTTAAAGCTACTAAGCTTCATCCCACCTGAAATTTTCTTGGGATATTAAGGGATGTCGGAGGAGATAATCGGAAACTTCAATCCGGTGGGATATAACCTATGCTCGATTAAGTGGAGACATGATCCGAAATAAAGTTCCTCGACAAATCCAAGCTGGTGAGAGAAGCACGGCACTTGAAAGCCGAAATGGCGTGGGTCTGAGAGGAACAGAGTCTCCAATCCGTCGAGAGAGAAAAGAGACGAAGCCATGGCTGTAGATCCAACTTTGAGAGGCATGGAACATAGATCAGTCGAAGAAACTTTGCATCTTTGCAAGTCACGAAATCGAAGGTACACCGGTTTTGTTTGGGAACATTCTGGTAGTACTCTTTTAGGATGAAAGTTTTTGAAGCTTATTATTTGATGTATTTTCTGTATAGAATTTGAGATTGGTGATGCTTGAAGGGAATCGTTATGAATGCCAAGAAGAGGAAAGATCAATCGAGAAATCTAAAGTTTTAGTTTTACCATCAAATAGTAAGTGGTTGTTCTAGGAAATAAGTTGAAAGTGACGGAGAGAATTCAGAAAAAAAAAGAAAGTCACAAGACAAAAGCACAAAAATGGAAGAATGTATATTGAAGAGTGAAAGGAAGAGTGGTTACAGCAATGCACGCACGTGCCATGTTTTTTTTTCTTCTTTTTTGGCACAACACCTGTCATGTTTTCACCACAATTTTGTTTACTCACTTTCTATATTTTTCTTATTAGTTATTATAGCGAAATTCTTAACATTAGATATGATAATGCAATTATTTATATTTTCCAATCAAGACTTTTAAAACAAACGAGTTGAACAATAAACAATAAAAAAAACAAAAAAAAGACAACAAAATAATCACCATACATAATTAAAAAAAATCATTCAAACTAAAAAAAAAAGATGTTTGATGAAAATATATTGAAACAAAATCCTGCGCGAAGCGCGGATTTGTCCTAGTGATATATATAAACTTTATCGAATTGCAGAGTAATCGTGCTGATAACGTGTTATGAAATAACTTACAAATTTATAGTATCTCGAAATTTTAATAAAGGCAAAATATTATACCCGTAAGAAAGAGATAACAATTATATAAGGTAGAGAGAGTTTATTAAATGGAAGAAAGAAGAAGTAATCGTGTGTGTGTTTTACAATCAAAATCGTTCGTATTTATAGAGGTAAAAAGTAAGTTACTGTGCGCGCATAGTGACGGTGAGCTCCACATAATAATTATTCACACAACAATGTCAAATTTCGGTGCCTCCATTGTTTGACATTGTATCTTTCGTCATGTTTATAACACATTTTTTATATTTTATAAAGAAAAATAATAATTTTTATTGTAGAGAAAAAATAAAAGTGTATTAGAGCAATTTTACCTTTAATGTTATTATAGAGATGAAAATATGGATTTAATGGCACAATGTATATGTGTGAAGATATACTAGCTACTCCTTCCATTTCATAAAATATTAAAATTACATGTTTTAGAAAAAAAATATTTAAAAAAGTACAATTTTATATTTTCTATATATTTGTTATTAATTAATAATGATTTATTATAAACTTCAAAAAATTACATACTAAAATTTTATTGTTTTATATTTATGGAAAGAATAATCACAAAAAAAAACCATGTATTTATTATATGTTTTATTGAAATTTTAAGTATTTGACAAAAAAAAAGGTGAAGGTACTTTAAAATAAACTAGATCAATTTGTAGGTCACAAATTAAAACAAGAATTAGTACAGGGACTATTTTACGAAATAGGTAAAAGATATGTTCGAATGTAAATAAGGGCAGAGGAGATACAAAACAGAGAGAGAGAGGAGCTTCAATGGAGGAGGACGATGAAGTGAAGCAAATACGTAAAGTTGAAGAAAAACATTCAGATGAAAGAAGAGAAGAAGAACAAGAAATGGATTGTCCCTCGCATCATCCTCCACCTCCGCCTGATGAGGTAAAGCTCCGCCGTGACTATTCGCTCATTAATCTCCTTTTGAGCTTAATTGTAGAACCTGAGCTAAAAGGTAGTTTCATCACACTTTGTTAAATTCGATTGAAAGTTTTGACCTTTCTATGTTTCTGGCAGTTGTTCGACATTGATACTACAGTTGATCCTAGCTATATAATCTCACTGATAAGGAAGCTCCTTCCTATTGATTCGGGCAGTGAAGAATGTGAACAAAGCACTGAGCTAAGCCATGATGCCAACAATGTGGTTCAAGGTGTTGTATCTCGGTCTGGAGATGGGTTTGTGGATGCTTCTAATGGTGAACCAGAGAGCATGGACATTGGAGGTAACCATAACGAATCCACTTCTGAGGAGAAGGACAAAGTGAGTTCATCAGTGGAAGAGGCATGGGAAGATCATGGTTGCGTTTTGTGGGATCTTGCCGCTAGTACAACCCATGCTGAGCTTATGGTAATAGTTTTAGACTTTGAAGTATAATGCCCTTGAACATTTCTTTTCTCTGAACGTTGTAATGCTGATTAGTCTTAAGATGAGAATATGTGAAAGCAATCACTAGTTTCCTTGTAGAGAAGAGAGCAGATTGGTTCCATGTAGAGGCTTTTGTTATGTAGTACAGTGATGTACCTATTGGCTTTGCAGGTACAGAACTTAATTTTAGAAGTTCTTCAGGCAAACCTTCTGGTCACAAAATCTGCCCGGATCCGAGTAAGAAACTCAGTATATTTATGATAATTGGTGCAAGTCTAATCACTCCCTATTTATCTCCCTTCCTGAATGATTTTGTTTCTTTTTTCGTTTGGGTTTGCAAGGAAATATGTCTTGGGATTATTGGGAACCTTGCTTGCCATGAAGGTCTGTTGAAACACATTGAGTCTACATCCGGACTCGTCAATATACTTGTGGGGCAGTTGTTTCTTGATGATACTCAGTGCCTATGTGAAGTTTGCAGGCAAGAGAAATCATATTTGTGACGTCAAACGCAGATTCATGCTTGATCAGTTGTTTAGATTATCTAACTAACTCACATGTGTGTTCCAATAGGATACTCACCACAGGTCTCTATGGAGCTGGATGCATTTTTTGGGCTGAGTGTTTGCAGTCTGATGATATACTGCGCCGTATTTTGTGGATTGCGGAAAATACCTTGAATCCTCATCTTATTGAAAAGGTACATGTGCTTGTAACTCCGTCATACTTGCACTGAACGACTTGATGGTTGAATGATTGAGCTTACTGGTGAATCCTATGCCTAAATGATTTCCATTTTTCCATAGAGTGTAGGGCTATTATTAGGTATCTTAGAAGGTGAATCAGAGGTTGGGCAGCTATTGATCCCTCCACTCATGACTCTAGGTTTGACAAGTCTCTTGAGCAATCTTCTTTCATTCGAAATGAGCAACTTGACTAAAGAAAGAATTCCAGAAAGGTATGGAATACTATAAACTCATTATAAGGGTCATCTGGTGTTAGTAAATGGCAATCCTATTTTTGAAAAAAACAAACAGTTGTTGTACTTTACCATGTAGTGTGTACCACTTGTGTATGATTACAGGTACCCAGTCCTTGAAATGATTCTCCGAGCTATTGAAGCCCTTTCTGCTTCAGATAGTCATTCTAAAGAGATTTGCTCTAGCAAAGAACTTTTTCACCTAGTCTGTGATCTTATGAAACTTCAGGACAAAGCCGAGGTACTTTGGTTGATATGAAGCTTTCCAATGAGTACATCTTAAGATATAATTTAATTATCTCGACTTCACTGTAGGTGGCAACATGTTGTGTTACTGCAGGAGTTTTGATCGCAAATATTCTCTCTGAGACAGTCAGTTTCATTCCAGAAGTATCGCAAGGTTAACTAATTACTTTTAATTCATGACATTTGCCTAGAGTTGGTTGTTCAACTGATGCTTCATGTCTTTATCTGATACTAAGAATCTGCACGAGCAGATTTTTCTTTCTTGGAAGGTTTATTCAGCACTTTACCCTTTGCTTCGGATGACTTAGAAGCAAGAAGAGCTATTTGGAGTGTTATTGCGAGGTTACTTGCCAGAGTTGATGAGTCTGGGATAAACACATTCTGTCTGAGTCAATACATACTGGTTTTAGTAAGAAAATTGGATATTATAGAAGATGATCTTCTTGATATCCAACTAGAAGAATCAAACGAGGAGTCCCAAAACTCTCTCCCTTCCCAGGGAAAGTCAAGTGCGCGGACAATGGCTGTATCCACTCTTATATTCCTCTGTTTCTGTTGCTCCTTTCTAGTTTCTTTTTAAGTTAGCCTGCACAGATCTTTTCTTGACCTTTAGTGATAACAGATACAAAAGATTGAGTCGATATTGAACAATTGGAATATCCGCAAGGAGACTTTGCAGGAGGAAGACATGAATGGGGACTGCTCTGTAAGCACAGCTGATGTTCAAAGGCTATCAGATTGCTGTCAAAGATATATCAAGTGAGCTATTCTTCATCTCTAGAATAAGCATTGTAAGACTTGTTTACATTCAACTACTTTTCCAAGTGAACCAATATCTGAATCTCAGAACACATATTACAATTGATATTACAGTTCCATAAGACTTTGATCTTGTTTCAAGTTTCATCAACTGTCAGATTGTAGTTTGAACTGGTAATATTCAGATTGACTTGATTCATAATTTTCTTCTTTCTCAATTGTAGATCAGTTGAAGGGTCTTAATTCATGTGGAATCGTCGGCTTGAAAGTTTTCAATCTTTCTCTCCTTTTCATGGTCAGCCAACGCATCATCACACATTGATACATGAAGTCGCAAGCTTCAAGAAGTCCCTGAGCTTATGAACAGATATATTTTCACTCTGATTAGAACTTGCCTGTGTTCCTCATGTTCATAGATCAATCAAGACATTGTCTGATAAAATGTAAAACAGAGAAAGAGATTTAAGAAAAATCTGTAGGTTTAAAATCTCGATTCTGTCTTAAAAATTCAAATGGGCAAAACAACAGGAAATAGTGGAAGTAGCAATCTTAAGCCATAGTCAAAAGCAACAATGATTTTGAGATGATAGCAGAGTTGAGAGAGAGAGATGGATTCATTAGGAGATGAGAGAGATGCCAGAGATCAAGAGATTGTCTGAGAGAATCCTGTTAGCAGCTTCTGTTGGATGAAACCCGTCCCAAAATACATACTCAGTTGCATTAGTACATGTCCCTACTGACTTAGGGTTACACAGTATTGATGTCTCTAGTAGTCCTGTTCCACAACATGCTCGTCTTGCCTCTGCAAATCCTAAACAGTAAGCAAAACACGCACAAATGTTAAATCATGATACTAATATCAGACTCTTTAATACTTCCTCAAACACATTCTTTAAAACTTGAAATACCAAATTCGGATGGCTTTGTAGCCAGATCATAGAGAGGCTGATAGATATCAAAGACGACTAAGTTGAGTCCAACAAGGTTTTTCTTAAGATCCTGCGACGTTGCATTGAGTTTACTGTTGAAGGAGACTGCATCGTTGTTAAGACTCTCCGAGCATCCACCCTCGTGTGGACCAGCCACTGTTATGGCAGCAGGTAAACATCCCAGCGGCGGAAGCGTTGTCACTCCTATCCTTCTTGCTCCTAAAGAATACAAACTCTAAAAGAACAAGAACAAGATTACTAACGATTAAGTAAGTACATTAAACATATAAATGAAAGTGATGATAAAGGAGAGGAAGTGTATATATATAACCTGAATGAAGTTGGAGTAGGAGAGCATAAGGAGGTCGGAGAACTCATCAGGTGACTGGACTTTGTAGAGGAGAGGGTTGATATAGTAGTTCTGTATGAAGTCACTGCTCCCTGCACTGACGACATAGATGCCATCTGAGATTATGGAAGTGGCGTTTGCATTACTGGAACTGGCCAGTTCTTGGATTCGGTTTATGTAGTCTTTGTAATGTTCCAGCTGTTGCGGTAATGATATTGCACTCTTCATGAACAAAACAATCAGTCAAAAAGAAAATTTATACAGAAAGAGAAGTGATAATTATACAGAAACTTATGGTGACAAATGGTACTAACGTAGAGTTTGGCTGTGCCATCATAATAGCCAGACGCTGCAGAGGCAAAGTTAGCTCCAATCAAAAGGTTTTTGCCTTTTGCCTTTTTGCTTAGATAAGCTTGTGGGTATGATGTGAACCCAAGATTCTCAGCTGCACAAACACATAAAATTACTTCAAATAATTAGTAGTACTATATTTAGTAAATGTGTTTAATGTATGCATGTATAAATACATGAACAAATATTTACAAATTGCATGTACATTAGTTATATGTATATTGGTACTGCATGCAAATACAATCCAACAGTTAGTTTGCTTATTCACTTTTTTTTTGGGTCAGCTAGTGTGTTTTTATCTAGGTTGGAGTATTAATCAAGTGATGGCTCTTAATTACTCTATCCGTTTCGTTTTACTTGTCGTTCTAGGGTTTTACACGCAAATTAAGAAACCATTTAATTTTACATATTTTCTAGATAAAAACACAATTACCTATACACTTAACCACATTTCAATCAATAGAAAAATATAATAACAGATAAAACTAATAAATTTTGCATTGAAATTATAAAACGACACTTATTTTGAAACAAAAAAATTTCTCTACAACAACAACTAAATCGAAACGGAGGTAGTATGTAACATTGGTGTTTACTAGGATCCGCACATATCAATTTCTCTCTAGTGTATATGTTTCTCTAGTATAGGTTCAGTTACAACAATTACTCTCAGGAATCACCTAAATTATTCTGCAACTAAATGATCTTTGAATACATGCATAATGTATTGTCGGTATATAACATATGCTGTTCAAATATTATGTATGTATATATGCATGCATGGATGTATACATCATCATATTGCTTGTAATTTAGCTGTATGCATCAATCAAATTAATGAAGAACAAGAGAATGGTACCGGTGAAGTCAGTGGCTAGCTTTCCATTGCAGAAGCGTCCGGTAGGTGTATGGGTTGTGAAATCTCTTCCATAAGGAGGGAAATTAGCTTTGACGATTGTGTAGATATGATTGTTGTTTCCCACATCAACCACCGAGTCACCAAATATGAACATCGATGGAACCAGTGGCTGCGCCTTAATCACCACAATTACCTCTAGAACCAGTAAAGATCCAATAATCACGTAAAGATTTAACCAAAACCTTACCAACTCTCTCGAGAAACCCATCATCTTTTCACAAAGATAAATGTTATAACAATAATAATTGTGGTGGTGATGTATAAGTTGTTTTTTCTTTGGATGCTTATGTGAGTAGCATGAGAGTTTGTATGTAGTTTTGCATGCAGTGGTGTTTATATACTACAAACATTTGGGTGATTGTATTAAATGTAACATAACTAGGTGAAGTAATGTGTCTTGTATATATACACACAACGCAGTGGTGATATGTCTCTATTGGCCTGAAAAAAAAAGAAGTGGAAACACTTAGCAGAGAGACTCACTGATCAAGAAAGTAGTTGCGAGGGTCGGGTGCATTGATTTTGAGCTTCACATTTATACTAGCTCAGTTACGTTATACGTGCAATTTATTTGATTCCGACACTTGTCTTCTGCACTTTCATAGTTCTATACGATTCATGCACACAACACACGTATATATAACGTTAAGTTACATTATGTGTTCTATTTATATATCTTCGAATATCTACAACACATCAGAGCTCCCTCTTCCTTTGGTTTTACCCCTCTATTCAACTTAGAAAATAAAAACCATATATCAAAGTGAGGACTATCTTCACGCTTATAAGAGCATGGTTATTGCATATTTTTTGGGCTGGGTTTATTAGAGAAAATTAAAAAACTATTTTTCAGCTTTTAACTAAAAAAACTTACAATAATCATGCTCTAAACCAGATCAGTTGTCTTTGTGTGGTCCATATTAGGGCTTGATCTTCCGAGTGCTTTCACCCATGTGGTGTGGTGTGGTTCGAAGAAACATTCGCTTTGTCTTAAATTTTTAAAAGTTAATATATATTTATAGGTCTAATAGCTTAAAATTGTAAAAAGAAAATTATTACTTCAAATTGTTTTTTTGTTTACATTTGAGGACCGATCCGTTAAAAATAATGAACATACTTTTTCCAACTCTTTTGCATTAAAATAACGCTTTATAGTAAAATTTTGGTAGTTTATGGAATAAACCGGACCTAGCTAACAGTTTTTGGGATGAACTTGGTTAAAAATTCCGAACCAAATGGAAAATAGAAACTAAACCGAAATAAAAAATTGTAAAAATTGATGTATAAAATAGTGAGTAAAGTACTAAACCTAATCAACAAAAACATCTGATAGTCATGATTATCTCAAGTATGTTAGAGTGAAGTTCTTAACTTATAATTTTTTTTTCCGGAAATTTAAAAATGATTATTAAATTTTTTTATTTAAAAGATAAAAAACATCTCTTGGAAAAACTAAAAACATATTTTAGAAAATGTAAGATTAATAAGAGACATCCTTAGTTTTTTTAGTTAAAAACTAAGAAACAAGTCTTTAATTTTTCCTAAATACCTCCGTGTAAAGATCCTGCAATAATCTTGCTGCAATAATCTTGCTGCAATAATCCTGCAAGAATCCTGCAATAATCTTGCTGTAATATGTCCGGGTGAATTTCTTAACTTATATTTTATAGTTTTCTTTCAGCTAAGAAATTTAAAAATGATTATTAAATTTTCTTATTTAAAAATAAAATATATCACTTAGAAAAGCTAAAAACATCTTTAAGAAAATGTAAGATTAATAAGAGATGTCTTTAGTTTTTTAGTTAAAAAAACCTCCTTATAAGAATCAAGCAATAATCTTGCTGTAATACGTCCTACAATGAAACTCTCTCTACGGATGAAGGTATTCTCCAAATTCACCATCTTCCTTCTTGTGAGGAAAAAAACAATTAAAATTCCAAAAAATATTATTAATTCAAAAAATATAAGTGGATAAAAAAAAAAACAAAGCTTGAAAGGCAACGGAATTTGTGTGTTTGTGTGTGTCTGAAACTCCCTCTCTCATCTTCATAGTTCATATCCTCTCGATGAGTTTCTCGAGAGCAAGCCTCTTCGATTCCCCTCTTCTTAAACCTCTTGTTGTTTCTCATCCCTCCTCTGTTTTCTCTTCTAGACGTAAGTCTCCATCTCAACTGCCAATAGGAATTGAGTCCAAACATAACTGAAGTTCACTGTAATGCACTGCTAGTATAAGCTTAATATGGATTCTTCTCTAAAGTGTTTGACTTTAGGAGGCTAGTCTCGTTTCTTGATCTTAGAATCTAATTTGATTCCCAAAGGCTCTCTCTTGAGTCTGGTTTTGTTATGGGTTTCCAGTATTCTATATGATCCTTAGCTTTTTGGCAGTAAAGTGTTTGACTTTAGGAGGCTTGTCTCGTTTCTTGATCTTAGAATCTAATTTGATTCCAAAAGGCTTGTTCTTGAGTCTGGTTTTGTGATGGGTTTCCAGTATTATATATGATCCTTAGCTTTTTGGTAGTAAAGTTTCGGTTGGTTGTTTAGTTTCACTATGTAACTTGGCTCATATGATTGATTCATAGATAAAGTTGTTAACTTTTGTGTGTTCTCATGTCTCCTCTTTGTGGGGTTTTGCAGGTTTTGTTACCAGACCCATTCCGGGTCTATCTCCTGCTGTCTTGTTGCACACAAGACCAGCTCAGATCGTTGCTAAGAGCTCATCAGGTTCTGCACTTATTGTTTTTATGATTCATTGCTTCTTAGAATGTTAGCATTGAGTTCTGGAGGACTGAGGTATCTTTTACTTATGTGGGTTTCAGTAACAGTGCAGCCTGTGTCTGAGGACGCTAGGGAGGATTATCAATCCAAAGATGTTAGTGGAGACTCAATTCGGAGGCGTTTTCTTGAATTCTATGCCTCTCGTGGGCATAAGGTGCTTCCGAGTGCGTCTCTTGTACCAGAAGATCCTACTGTCTTGCTAACTATTGCTGGAATGCTTCAGTTTAAGCCTGTTTTCCTTGGAAAGGTATTAACATACTACTGTTTTACCGCGCTTTTGAGACTGTTTCTTAAGAGACTTTTTTTGACAACGCTGCAGGTACCAAGACAGGTTCCTTGTGCAACAACTGCACAAAGGTGCATACGCACAAATGATTTGGAGAACGTTGGAAGAACGGCCAGGCACCATACCTTATTTGAGATGCTTGGGAACTTTAGCTTTGGTGATTACTTCAAGAAAGAAGCGATCAGATGGGCATGGGAGCTGTCAACTGTAGAGTTTGGGCTACCTGCTAACAGAGTTTGGGTCAGCATCTACGAAGACGATGATGAAGCTTTCGAAATCTGGAAGAATGAAGTTGGTGTGCCTGTTGAGCGGATCAAGAGAATGGGTGAAGCTGACAACTTTTGGACCAGTGGACCAACTGGCCCTTGTGGTCCGTGCTCAGAGTTATACTATGACTTCCATCCTGAGAGAGGGTGTGATGATGATGTTGATCTTGGGGATGATTCCAGATTCATTGAGTTCTATAACTTGGTTTTCATGCAGTACAACAAGACGGAAGAGGGACTGCTTGATCCCTTGAAGCAGAAGAACATAGACACTGGTCTTGGTTTGGAACGTATAGCTCAGATTCTTCAGAAGGTTCCAAACAACTACGAGACAGATTTGATATATCCAATCATTGCAAAGGTTTTGGAGTTAGCAAACATCTCGTATGACTCTGCTAATGACGAGGTGAAGACAAGTTTAAAAGTGATTGCAGATCACATCAGGGCAGTTGTCTATCTCATATCAGATGGTGTTGTGCCTTCAAATATTGGCCGAGGTTATGTGGTAAGGAGGTTGATAAGAAGGGCTGTTAGCAAAGGAAAGTCTCTCGGGATAAATGGCGATGGAAAAGGTAGTTTGAAGGGAGCATTTCTACCAATAGTTGCTGAAAAGGTGATAGAGATGAGCACTTACATTGATTCAGATGTGAAACAAAAGTCTCCACGGATCCTTGAGGAGATTAGGCAAGAGGAACTTCACTTCAAGAAAACTCTGGAAAGAGGAGAAAAGTTACTTGACCAAAAGCTTCACGAGGCCTTGTCAACGGCTGATAAAACAGAAAAGAAGCCTTGTCTATCTGGAAAAGATGCGTTTATTCTGTATGACACATATGGTTTCCCTGTGGAAACAACCGCAGAAGTTGCTGAAGAACGTGGAGTCAGTGTAGATATGGATGGTTTCGAAGTGGAAATGGAGAACCAAAGACGTCAATCACAAGCTGCTCACAATGTTGTAAAACTAACAGTGGAAGATGAAGATGACATCATGAAAAACATTGCAGACACTGACTTTCTTGGGTATGACAGTCTCTCTGCTCGTGCTGTTGTGAAAAGTCTTTTGGTGGGTGGGAAGCCTGTGATAAGGGCTTCTGAAGGCAGTGAGGTAGAGATTCTGCTTGACAGAACTCCGTTCTACGCTGAATCAGGAGGGCAAATTGCAGATCATGGTTTTCTGTTTGTTAATGGGAACCAAGAAGATGCTGTTGTTGAAGTGAGTGATGTGCAGAAGTCTCTTAAGATATTTGTTCACAAGGGAATTGTAAAAAGTGGAGCTTTGGAAGTTGGTGAGGAGGTGGAAGCAGCTGTTGATGCAGACCTAAGACAACGAGCAAAGGTGCGTTTGAGTTTCATCTTGCATCCTAAAATGGCAACTGCTTCTTTCCTTTTTCTAATTCTTGATCTTTTTTTTTTGTCAACTTTACAGGTTCATCATACGGCTACTCATTTGCTGCAGTCAGCACTTAAGAAAGTAGTAGGACAAGAAACATCACAAGCTGGTTCATTAG
This sequence comes from Moricandia arvensis, assembly GCA_905132765.1. Lineage (NCBI taxonomy): Eukaryota > Viridiplantae > Streptophyta > Magnoliopsida > Brassicales > Brassicaceae > Moricandia > Moricandia arvensis. Next base: position 34,820 of record CAJHQP010002351.1, on the reverse strand, counting down.
TAGCTTTTGACCGCCTCAGATTCGATTTCAATTTTAACCGGCCTCTACATGATGGTGAGCTTGAGGAAATCGAAGGCCTTATCAATAGGTGGATTGGGGACGCTACACGTCTTGAAACAAAAGTTCTTCCTCTTGCTGATGCAAAACAAGCAGGAGCCATTGCAATGTTTGGTGAAAAATATGAGGACGAGGTAAGTGAGAGAACCAAATGAATATAAGTGTTGCATTTTGTGTATAAGTTGATTTGGCTTTGACTAAGAGAGCCTTTACATTAATGGCAGGTTCGTGTAGTAGAAGTTCCCGGTGTCTCCATGGAACTTTGTGGTGGCACTCATGTCGGAAACACTGCAGAGATAAGAGCCTTCAAGATTATCTCAGAACAAGGAATTGCATCTGGAATCAGGCGTATTGAAGCAGTTGCAGGTGAAGCATTCATTGAATACATAAACTCACGAGATTCTCAAATGAAACGTCTATGCTCCACTCTAAAGGTATTCTCCTTCTAGAGAGTTTTATCTTTCCATGTGTTTAACTCAACAAACAAGGTAGTAGTTACATGTGACATCAACTAGTTGTTGTTTTGTTTAATCTGAAGGTGAAAGCAGAGGATGTTACGGGCAGAGTGGAGAATCTTTTAGAGGAGCTGCGTACTGCTAGAAAAGAAGCCTCAGACTTGCGCTCAAAAGCAGCGGTTTATAGAGCATCTGTCATATCAAACAAAGCATTTACTGTAGGAGCTTCACAGACAATAAGGTAATGAAATCTATTGTTTCTTGGTAAAATTGTTTATATGATACTTGATGAGGATGTTTGATTCTTTTAGGGTGCTGGTTGAGTCGATGGATGACACAGATGCTGACTCCTTGAAGAGTGCAGCCGAGCATTTGGTTAGCACACTTGAAGAACCAGTGGCTGTGGTACTAGGATCATGTCCAGACAAAGACAAGGTTAGTTTAGTGGCTGCATTCAGTCCAGGAGTAGTGTCTCTAGGAGTTCAGGCAGGGAAGTTCATTGGTTCCATAGCTAAGTTGTGCGGAGGAGGAGGTGGTGGAAAGCCTAACTTCGCTCAAGCAGGTGGAAGAAAGCCTGAGAATCTCTCGAGTGCATTGGAGAAAGCTCGGGAAGAACTTGTGGCTACTCTATCTGAAAAGCTTGGGTGAAAGAACCAAGTTGCTATATACATGGAAAGAGATTGTTGTACACATTTGCTTGGTCTTGGAAAAGTGAATCTCTCCTATAAGATGTAAAGAAGTTTGGTTTAATGTGAACTAATTAGTTTTATGAGTTTTTAAAACGTTAAGATAAATCGAGTAAGGAAGATCAATAAAAAATACAATTTCTACAATTGTAAGTCAAAGATAAAATCTATAATGTAAATTGAAACTAAAAAATATTATTAAAAATAATGAGATGTATTTTTGCGATATAATAAATTTTTAAATTTACAATAATAAAAAAATTAACGAAATTTAGAGAAATTTTCATTTTTACCACATTAATGGTACCATTATTCATTTTTATCTTTACTAATTAGACATTTTCATAAATATCTTTTTTATTAATAGGTAAAAAATCTTAGATTAATTAAAACTTTAAATTTCACATTCCAAAATTCTACTCCACCCCTCAACTCTAAACTCTAAGTCTTAGATTAATTAACTATAAGGTTATAAGTATTTTTTCCCTCTTAAAAATGAGGGTAAAAGTAATTAAAATAAACATGAAAACGGGTACAAAAAATGTGGTAATTTTGGAAACTTCCCCAAAATTTATACAAACGAAAATATTTTATTTTGATTTAACATTGGATCTCACATTAATATTTAAGTATATATGCCTAAAATAACAACATTGCTTATTTAAAAATTTAAATATTATTTTATATATAATTAGTTAATTAGATTTAATTAAAATATGTATGTTCTAAAGTAATTTGAAATAAATGAAAATAATACTTTAAAAATATATCTAAACTATGCTTATAGAAATAAATTTGATGGTTATGTATTCTTATATAAAATAATTAGATTTGTAGATAAGAAATTATTAGAACTTTTAAAGGTTTTTAAAGCTCACACAAAAACATTTATAAAAGATATTAATGATAAAAGTCACTGATTAAATTGTTTTATTGAAATTATACAAAAATACTCTTTTTTCTTTGAAAGCTAGAGTATTTCCATTTTTACGTGTTAAAATAAAATATAAAACAATTTTACAATCAATTATCTGAATTAATTATAATATTGTTTTTCTATAAAGAAAGATTTTTAATGACTAAGGTTTATGTTGTTGAACTATGTGAAATTTCACGATCTTCTAAAAATATATACTGAAATTTCTGATTATCCAACTATTTGAAATTAACAATTAAAATTTAAAATTTTAAATATTATTCAAAAACTATAACAGAATAAATATAATATATAATTTTTGATATAATATAACTACCTACAAAATTGCGGGTAAACACCTAGTTGTACTTATTAAGAAGGTGGTCTTGATGATTACTACATTCTACTTGGTTAGATTGATGAAGTCATTAATTGCTTCAGTTTACTTGTCCTCAGTATTAGTAGTTTCTGAATCTCTTCATTCAGTATAACCAATGTTTGAAAACTTACCGGAGATTGATTTGGCATTTTAACTGGGTCAATGCTGGTTCAACCGAGTGTTGAATCTTAATCTAATTATGAATTAAGTATACTATAATTTTTTTTTTGTCATGAAATACCGAAACTTGATTAAATCTGAACATGACTGAACAGCCAATGTCCATGGAAGTCCCTCCTTTCCAATGATTTAATTAAGAGTTCATTAATTTTTTTATACTAAAAAATCTAAAAGCTTACAAGAGATTTGTAGTATAACACAAAAAATAATGTAAAAACGTGAATATTTCACAGTTTCTATACTAAAATAATTATCTAGCGTTAAAAAAAACATCCAATGCCTAAATCCAGAGGATTTTTTTTCTTTTTTTATTAATTAGAGAAAAATTACCAGCAATGTAATATTATAATACCCAAACTCTCTCTCTACTTTTAGAGAGAGATTTTTCTCTCGATAGCCCCTGTTCACGGACCTCTATCTTTCACAGGGGATTGAGCTTATCTTTTGGTGTAATATATTTCTTCCGTGTCATCGGATTTGTCTCTTCGCGTAGGAGAATTTTTGTTTTGCTTTCAACCTTAAATTGGTCCGTTCTTCATCTTTTTCTTTTCTTTTATCAGTTTTAAGGTTGAATTTTAATAAATTCGCGTTGGCAATAAAGTCTTCCTTTAATCTTCTCTTTCACATCATATTGTAAAAACCCGTTTGCTTGTGTTGGATTCTCTATTTCTCTAAGGATATGCACTTAATCCTTTGTTGCAAGAGTCAACCTTTGCTCTCGTTGTGGCTGATTAGCCTAAAGCAAAATATCTTTGCGGAGAGGAAGCAGTGAAGTTGGGTTGATATTGACTGGCTTCAAGAGAGATTTAGTAGAGTCAGCATCTTCTATAAAGGATGGTCTGGCAAAAAATCTCTTATTGGGCCATTCAATCTATCCTTGTATTATCATCTACGGTGGATAGAGCTTCTAAAAAACAAGCAAAGGTTGATGTGAAAGTTGAAGACAAGAGGTCTTGGCGTTTGCAGAAAGAGAGATCCATGAATCTTACGGAGTGGAGGAGCAAACGATGGAGGCTCAAGTCAGATTATTCCCGGCGGCGAAGAATTACGACGGTTGTGTTCACCGTCTTGCATGATAAACACGTATCAGTACGTGTCTCGTGCTTCTTCATCAACCGACACGTGGATGGACATCAAGCATTAACTGATCTTCATCTTGGGCCTTTAGGGATTGAGCTTCTTTATGTATTTCATGTTTATTGGATTTCAATGTTGTAAACGTACAAACCTTGTAAACTTGCCCACTGGGCTAAATGAATGGAAAACCGTTAACAAAAAAAAAAAGAATATATGTATATATATATTTTTTTATTATTTGTTCATTTAGCTTAGTACTATTATTTTATAAATATTTATATTTAGGGTTTGACCACCAAGCGGCCATGGAAGATTTACAAGTGTCTCTCACAAGACGACGACGACGTGGCCATGCTGGAAACTCCACAAGGGCCACAACAAACATTCCTCATGATCTCATCGTTGAGATACTCTCTCGACTACCAGCAAAACCACTCATACGGTTCCAAACCGTGTCGAAGCTATGGTTCTCTACTATACACTCCAAAAATTTCATCGACATGTTCCTCACTAGATCAAAGACTAGACCTCGTCTCTTTTTACCTTTTGTTATTTTGGTGATGAAGAATCAGCAATATTGGAGCTTAAACCAAGTCGAGATTGACAATTGGGTTATAGGGCATTGGTTTAATGTCCGGGTTATTATAACTCAATGGTTTACGGTTCTTAAAATCGGTTATCAGTTGTAACTAACCTTGCTTAATTATAAAAGCAAGGCTCGTGTGATATTAGGGTTAACCTAAAAAAAGAGAGAGTAGAGAGCCAACGTTGAGTTAACGTGACGGCCAAGGAGATTGTATTAGGGTTACAACTTTAGGTCACAACCACCTTGTGATCTTGGAAGAGTTAGTGATTTGCCTTGCCAAGCCCCAGAGACGTAGCCACATCGGTGAACTCTGGGTAATCAATTATTCTCTGTGTGCGCTCCTGTTCTTACTTTCGTTCTCGTTTGATTCCTTGCAAAATTCGTAGTTCCTGAGTGTGAGGTCGTGATCTGTGCAACATTAAATTCCGCGGTTAAACAAAACAAGAGATTTCGTATTTGTGTTTAACGACAGAAACGAGCTTGAACAATAACAAGTGGTATCAGAGCTCAAGGTTGTTGATTCAAGGTTGCTGTGTTTGAGGTATTGAATCAATGGCGAACGCAAGGATCGCGGTTGAGAGGTTCGATGGCAAAGGGGATTTCTCTTTGTGGAAGAAGCGTATGCTTGCTCATCTTTCGGTGTTGGGGTTGAAGGATGTGTTGTTGGAGCAAACATCAATTCCAAAGTCTGTGATGAAGAAAGATGAGGATGAAGATGTGTTCAAAGAAAGGTTGCAGAGGGAAGAGTCAGAGAGGTTAGGGAGGTCTGAGAAGGCAATGAATCTCATCATCCTGAATGTTGGCGATCATGTATTGAGGAAGATCGAGGCGTGTACGGACGCTGCATCGACTTGGTCAACATTGGAAAGGTTGTATCTCTCTAAGTCTTTACCGAACAGGATACACTTGCAACATAAATTCTACACATTCAAGATGAAAGAGTCTCAGTCAATTGATGAAAATATTGATGATTTCTTGAAGATAGTTTCAAATCTTTCAAGTGTGAATGTGCAGGTATCTGAGGAAGTTCAGGCTATTCTCCTGATGGAATCACTTCCAAGTCAGTACAGTTACTTGAAAGAAACACTCAAGTATGGAAGGGAAACATTGACCCTTGAGGAAGTCACGAGTGCTGCGAGGTCAAAAGAGCTAGAGATCAAAGAGTCTGGTTCTTCGCAGAGAAAAGATGAAGGTTATGGTTATTTTGTTCGTGGCAGACCTGATAAGAGAGAGATGTCGAGTAGCAGTGGCAGGAAGGGAAAAGGAAGATCGAGGTCTGGCTCAGGTTCTAGACTCACGTGCTGGTACTGTAAGAAAGAGGGGCATGCGAAGAAGGATTGCTATGCTCGTAAGAAGAAGTATGGTGATGATGAATCTGCAGAGGCTGCTGTTGTAGTGGATCCAAAAGATGATGCCTTGTCTGTGTCTGACAATCGGCATAGGGATGAATGGATTCTCGATTCAGATTGTTCCTATCACATGACATCAAGAAGAGATTGGTTTGATCAGTTTCAAGAGCTTAATAATGGACAAGTGCTGTTGGGAGATGACAATGCTATAGCAGTTCAGGGGATAAGGACGATTAATGTGAAGACCTATGGAGGAACTGTTAAGGTGCTCACAAATGTGAGGTATATTCCGAAGCTAAGAAGAAACTTGATCTCCACTTGTACTCTAGATATGCTTGGTTTTAGACACTCAGGTGGAGAAGGGAAAACCAGATTCTACAAAAATGGAAAGATGGCGCTTCAGGGTACTTTGAGTGGCTCACTCTACTTGCTCGATGGTGAGACTGTTGCAGGGCAAGTGAATAGCAGTGTGCAGAAGAAAACTCAGCCACTGTCAAAAGATGAAACAAGTCTTTGGCACAAACGACTTGGTCATCTCAGTATCAAGAGTTTACATATACTTGCTAAGAGAGGAATCCTGGATAAAAGAAGGATTGGAGTTCTGGACTTTTGTGAAAGTTGAGTCATGGGAAAGCATAAGAAGTTGAGCTTTCATTCAGGAAGGCATGATTTAGGTGTAGCGTTGCGATATGTTCATGCTGATTTGTGGGGTTCCACAAATCAAACTTCAAGTCTGTCACAGAAGAAGTATTTCATGTCAATCATTGACGACTTTACCAGAAAAGTATGGGTATTTTTCTTGATGAATAAGAGTGAAGCATTCAGTAAGTTCAGAGAGTAAAAGAAGCTTGTTGAAAATCAAATCAACAAGAAGGTTGGCTGTCTCAGAACCGATAACGGTTTGGAGTTTTGTAACTTGGAGTTCGATGGGTTCTGTAAGAGTGAAGGCATCGAAAGGCATAGGACGTGTACATATACGCCACAGCAGAATGGCGTTGCTGAGCGCATGAAAAGAACAATCATGGAGAAAGTAAGGTGTTTACTTGATGAACGAGGACTAAGAGAAGAATTCTGGGAAGAAGCTGTGTCTACAGCTGTTTACTTGATCAACAGAAGTCCTGCCTCTGCGATTGATAATGCAATACCAGAAGAGTTGTGGTTGGGAAGAAAACCAGGTTATAATCACCTAAGGAGATTTGGATCAGTGGTCTATATACACAAGGATCAAGGCAAGTTAAAGCCAAGGGCGATCAAGGGTGTATTCACTGGATATCCTGCTGGTACAAAAGGGTACAAAGTGTGGTTGTTGGATGAAGAGAGGTTTGTTGTCAGTAGGAACGTGTTGTTTACTGAGGATGTTGTGTTTAAGGATATGAAGAAAGAAGCTGTTGCAGGGGCTGTTGCAGTAGATCCTGTTATTGTTCAACATGAAACTGTGGTTCAGACAGATCAAACTTCATCAAATGCTGGTATGGTTGAGGTTTCAGGTGGAGAAAATGTTCAGACTAAAGAGAGCTCAGAGGATTCAGAATCAGAGTTAGAACATGAAGAAGATCAAGGGAGTTATAGACTAGCCAGAGATAGACCTCGTAGACAAATTGTTCCACCTTCAAGGTTTGATGATTATGAGGTTACTGCAGCATTTGCGCTTATTGCAGCTGAAGATGTGGTTGCAGGCGAGCCTCAAAACTATCAAGAAGCTATGAAGAGTAGGGAAGCTGATTTGTGGAATAGGTCTATGGGAGAAGAGATGGGTTCTTTGCAAAAGAACAAGACTTGGAATCTGGTTAAGAGACCTAAAAACAAGAAGGTCATCGGATGCAAATGGGTGTACAAGCTGAAACCGGGTTTAACAGAAACAGATGATCCAAGATACAAGTCAAGACTCGTGGCTAAAGGTTACTCACAGAAGGAAGGTGTTGATTATCATGACATCTTTGCACCTGTGGTAAAACATGTGTCTATAAGGCTGCTACTATCGATTGTGGTCAACCTCGATTTTGAGCTTGAACAGCTCGATGTCAAAACTGCATTTCTTCATGGGGATATAGAAGAAAAAATTTATATGGAACAGCCTGAGGGATTTCGTGTGAAGAACAAGGAAGACTACGTTTGTCATTTGAAGAAATCTTTATATGGACTCAAACAAGCTCCAAGGCAATGGAACAAGTGCTTTGACAGTTTCATGAAAGAACTTGGATTCAAGAGAAGCGAGTTTGATCACTGTGTGTATGTGAAAGGAGGGACTGAAGGAACGTATGTCTACTTACTTCTCTATGTAGATGATATGTTGGTGGCTTCTAAAAGCATGGTGGAGATAGAGAAGGTGAAGAAACTGTTAAGTGAGAAGTTTGATATGAAGGACTTGGGTTGTGCAAGGACAATTCTGGGCATGGACATAAACAGAGATCGTGCAGGTGGAGTTTTGACATTATCTCAGTCAAGCTATGTTGAAAAGGTGCTTCGAACGTTCAACATGAGTGATGCTAATGCGGTTACTACTCCTGTTGGTTCTCATTTTAAGCTGAAAGCTGTTGAAGATGGAGAACAAGAAACAGAGATGGAGAATGTGCCTTATTCTAATGCCATAGGAAGTATAATGTACGCGATGATTGGAACGAGATGTGATCTTGCGTATGCTGTGGGGTTAGTGAGCAGGTATATGTCAAGGCCGGGTTTGGTGCATTGGGTAGCTGTTAAGTGGGTGCTGAGATATATGAAGGGAACAAAGGATCACAAGCTAATGTTCAAGAAGAGAGAAAACTTCAAGATTGAAGGTTTCTGCGATGCTGATTTCTCAGCAGATTTGGACAAGAGGAGGTCTATTACTGGTTATGCTTTCTCAGCTGGAGGGAATGTCATTAGCTGGAAGTCTAGTTTGCAGCCTGTAGTAGCTCTTTCTACAACGGAGGCAGAGTACATGGCGCTTGTGGAAGCAGTTAAGGAGGCAATTTGGCTGAGAGGTTTGTCTGAGGAGATGGGTTTTGAGCAAGACTCAGTGACGGTTTGGTGTGATTCGCAGAGTGCGTTGTGTTTAGCCAAGAATAACGTTCATCACGAACGGACTAAACACATCAGCAGGAAACTCCATTTCATCAGAGATATCATTGAGCAAGGGGATGTGACTGTTGAGAAGATTCACACTTCCAAGAACCCTGCAGACATATTAACCAAGGTTGTTCCAGTGAAGAAGTTTGAAGCAGCTCTGAGGGTTCTCGGAGTGGCCAATCACTAAGGTGTTTGGTGTTTTGCCTGGCAAGTACACGAGTTGGCAACATGGTGATTGCAGATATAGCCAAGGAGATTGTATTAGGGTTACAACTTTAGGTCACAACCACCTTGTGATCTTGGAAGAGTTAGTGATTTGCCTTGCCAAGCCCCAGAGACGTAGCCACATCGGTGAACTCTGGGTAATCAATTATTCTCTGTGTGCGCTCCTGTTCTTACTTTCGTTCTCGTTTGATTCCTTGCAAAATTCGTAGTTCCTGAGTGTGAGGTCGTGATCTGTGCAACATTAAATTCCGCGGTTGAACAAAACAAGAGATTTCGTGTTTGTGTTTAACGACAGAAACGAGCTTGAACAATAACACCTTTCATGCACTTAGAATCCACAACACGTTTCATACTATCCGCTCCTGAACACAACAACAAGGAGGACGAGGACAACAAGTCACCATCCATAATCCCCCTCAGACACGACATGACCATCTCTGATCCCGTCTACTACAGCATCTCTCGCCCATTAAACGGCTTGGTTTGTTGCATAGGTGACTCATCGATCGCCGTTTGTAATCCTGCCACTAGACAGATTGTGAAGCTGCCAGATGTTACAAGCAACGGAAGAAACATACATGCACGTCTTGGCTATGATCCAGTTGAAGATCAATACAAAGTGTTGTGTCCCATGAAGAAAAAATTCAGTTCATTCCTCCCTGAGGAACAAGGTATCCGACAGGAGTGTTTAGTTTGCACAGTGACATCATCTGAGAAACAAGAGTGGAGAAAGGTTAAGAACACCACCATAGATAGGTCTTACATCTTCAGTGGAGGGATATGCATCGATGGCTCTATGTACTATGAAACTGGACCGTCACGGATAGCTAGATTTGATGTTAGAACTGAGACTATGGAGTTAATCAAAGCACCTCAAGAGTCACACTTCTCTAACAAATGCCCTTCCACTCTTTTAAATTACAAGGGGAAACTGGGAGGTGTAGATTATCCTTATACAAGCTGCATGAGATTGTGGATTCTTGAGGATGCTGAGAAGCAGGAATGGTCGAGCATGACTTGTGATTTACCTTCTAAGTTGAATTGTTTACTTGGGAGTTACGTAGTGTCTAAAGGAGATGTTCACACCGGCGAGCTTATGGTGTTTCATCCATGGTCAGGGTCATGTAGGCCCTTTTGTGTTTGGTTTTATGATTTTAAGAAAGAGTGTATGGTAAGAGAAGTCGAGGTAGTGGTGGATGATGAGTTCAGATATATCCATGGGATCGGTGAGCAAACATGTCAGATGTTATGTTATCCAGGTTACTTTGAGAATATTAGGTTCTTGTGATCCTATATATCATTATAGCTTCTTCCATATTCAGTTTCAAACGTGACTTAATTGGATTGTACGGAAACAATTAATTCTTGAAAATGTTTTATTTTATTTTGTTTGAAGATTTTAGGCTTGGTTCTTGTAAAGTTTTGCTAGTTAAGTATCGAGTGTGACTAAACAAAGAACCGAGACGATTAAGAGAACGTGAAAAAAGAATATAGATCGTTAAAAGCAATCTTTCAGTTCAAATCAGATACTTATGCAGTAATGACATTTTTAATATCACTGAAAAGGAATATTTAAAAGACATCGTCATTTAGCTTTGCTATTTTTTCAATCTGATAGAAATGGACTTGTATATATAGTTATGGCTAATACACATGACATCAGTGTTACAGTACCTGTAACATAATGAATATGACTAATACTGTTACCGAATTTACTACTGACCATTCGTCAAATCTACATCATCTGCTAATTATCTGCAAGTATTATAAAGTGTGAAACATCGTCTCAATCCCATGCAAAAAGATGTTCAGACACTCCTTTGCAGCACAAGAGGCAGGGGACAACCAACAACAACAACAAAAAAAAATATGAACTTATCTTTTATACCACTACAAAGAGAACTTATACTTACTTCCATGTGAATTTAATTTACTTTTGAATACACATATTCATCAGAAACCCCTACAGGCAGCAGCAGATATAGCCCCTCTAGCCAGAAAACAAAAAGAATTTTTAAGTGGCGACTTAACTTGTGCAAAAGCTACATCCACTCACGGCAACGACCGCATCTCCAGCTACCTCTGGTGCAAGAAGATTCATCCTCCCATGGAGAGCAATGGGAATGTATTGTCATATTACAAGTGTGGCATGTGAGATCAGGCCCTGGATCCACATGCATACATATCTGACATGGAGTTGTGTTGTCATAGAGAAATGGTCTGCACTGTTCCATTGTCTCAACCTGAGTGATTGGGTTTGTGTTATCTGCGTTCCCTGTCGCATCTTTGTCATAGCCATATCCATTGCACTGGCCACTATCATCTGTTGTAAGCAACTCGTTCAGTGAAAAATAGGTTTGGGGTTCAAATTCCATGTCTTCGTAGTCAAACATTAGCTCGCCTTCCACCATGTTGTTGTTGTTGTTGTCAGATGCATCCCATTCCATGACTGGCAATGTTGGCTCCATTTCTGGTTTCACAAAAGCCTGTGACTCAGAAAACGCTGAGAACTCGGTATAAGGAATACTACTGTTCCCTTCTGTGTCTTCACGTTTCATTTGCCTCCTAACTGGTAGCTTCTGAGGTCCCGGCACAGAACCATCCCCTTTCCATTCCACATCCATATCCTTAGTTGTGATTTGCTCGACTTTTGAAACTGACACCAATAGAGGATCATCCTCTGGAACAAACGCATCTTCGAAGGTAAACGAAGGAGTAGAGGGTATGGAGTCTTTTGGTTCAGACATTCTTTCAGAATCAGAATCCATTCCTATATTTCCTTTCACATGTTTCTTGCGCTTGAAGGATACGTTTTTCATCTGCTTCTGTTCCTTGAGCACGGGATCCATGTAAGGGCATTCTGGTGATCGTATACGACGGCATTTGCAACACTTGAATCCAGCAACTTCAGGAATTTTCGACTCCTCGAGCTTAACAGCTTCAATGTGATACCACTCTGCATACAGATGCTAGGATTAGATATATAAGAACAAAATGGCGGCGCCAAGGAAATGTACGCTATTCAGAGTTGTTCTTACTGTCACAGCTTGTACAATGAATATATGATAGACCAGGATTATACGGCAGTTTGCAGATAGAGCAAACAGGGTCCCGGATTTGGCTGATGAGATCGTCCAGCCAACAGAATATTTTGCTGTCTGAAGCTAACACATGTGTCTTCCAAGTTCTTCTTCCTCCATATGACTCCCCAAGACAGTGTCTTATGTTTACTCTTGGGTGCCATATTAGAATCAGGAGTGTTTTGCTTAGCCCCTGAAGCGTTGTCGCGTGTGCTGGAAGATGGAAACTGTTGAATCACATGCTTAATAGGTGTCTTAATGACTGGAGTGACTGCGTTTTGATGTTGCCCATTGATCACAATAGAGGGTGTTGTTGGATGTCTGTGACTGACATTGATTAGTGAACGAGCTCTTGCAAGGTAGCACCGTTTGCACGTTGCAAAAATTTCAACCTTCTCAGCTGTGTGTTGTGTACTCATAGTACATCCCTTGTGACAGAAACCTGAAAGGCAACAGAAACAGGCAAATGCAAGTTCATGTGTATTCAGATATCAATAACTGGCAAAAATTATCCAACCTAAAATGCATAAATTATAACAGCCAGAAGGCGTATTTTACCTCCGCAAGCACTGCAGGTTGTTGCATCCCTAAAGACATGTAGAGAACAGGAAAAAGAGTTAATGATGTACACAAGTCTCTTTGCAACAATATCCTGAAAGGTGAAGAGAGCTAAGAAACATACCTCAACAAAACATCAAGATGGCATGACCCACAAGAACACTTCTCAGTGTTGTCCCTCCTAGAGGCTAGATAACAAAATATGTTTGCTCGAGAAGCTTTCAGTTGCTTTTTCTTGAGCTTCGATATTCTATCTGATGGCTTCTTGACAGAAGGCACATGGATCCTATGCAAACTTTCTTCATATTCTTTGGTCAAATATAAGGGAACGCGTGTTTCAGCAAACCAAAACTTTTCGTTTCCATCTTCAGTTTTCTCGACTTCGATGACATTCTTCATGACACGAGACGGAAGGTGCTTCTGATTTCCAAAGGCAACTCCATATCTAACCTTGTTATCTATAATCTTTTTGTCGCATATACTAGCGTTCCTAAAAACAGTGGCCTCTGTCTCTGACCCTTTAACATCTTGCAGGTTTTGCTCTGGGCGTACAAGTTCACTCCATCTTATATTCATATCCAGGTATCTAAGCTGGCCCATATTCAGTTCAAATTCAGGGGGACAGCAAACAAATATAGAGACATAATCATTTGAAAAACCATTGATGATCAAAGACAAACCTGAAGAGCAAGCTGAGAAATGTTTTTGCTACTTTCAACTGCAGCTTTCCACATTGACCGCCTGCTTCTTTTAGGAATGTAAGAACCATCACCATAATTAAATTCAGAAAACTTTTTCAGACCACCTAATGAAAAACAGACAAATTAGCATCATGCCGAGAGAAAAATCAAACAAGATATTAAAACAGCCTATGATTACGTGAGAATGTTAAAACTACAGGCACGAAAAACTTAGCCAAACGAGGTTACCTTGCCAAGCTGCTTTCCTTATCATTGGCTTCAACAAGACTGCCTTCAGGAGTATAACTTTTGATAACTTCCCCCCTCTCCACCAAGTAAAGCTATCATCATTAGAACCTTCGGCAGTAACTTCAGTCTGGTTCCTCTGCTTCCTCTTACCAGGTCCACGTTTCTGTGTAGCCCCAACAGTAACTCGAGCGCTTTGAAAATTAGAATGTTCTATCAGCCAATCATCCATTAGTTTAAGCCAATCACTTGACAGAGCAATACTGCATATATTTTCCTCAAGCTGCAAACAAGCACAATTAACCCTATCATGCCAATGAAACATAGACTGTAACATATCACTAGATTGTTAACGATACCAAATCAAAACGGGGCAAATGATAAGACAACGTACAATTATTTTCTAATAGTGAAGAGAGTCGATAATAACAGCACTGTTTTAGAAAAAAAAAAAAAAAGAATCACTTACTTCAAGCAGGAGGCCTTTCATCGCTTTGCATGTTGAGGCCTCCTCTACCTTCTTACGCCACTGTTTCCTAAGGCTCTCACTGAGAAATGGTCCCGCAATGAGACCACGTAAACTTTCCTCTAGGTATAGGATATATGCTGCTATACTAGAAAGCACCTCCTCCCCGTTCCTCAGAGGAAAAAGGCCACTAAATATTTTCACCGCACTTTTGGTTGCCCCTGTTACAGCTGCATTTAACATGCATCCTCTCCTACTTGCTGATGTGAGCTTGCAAGAATGACACCAACCACACCTTTCCCTGGTAATTTCCTTCTTATCAGGACTTGGCCAGAAGAAACTTGAGGCAACTAACGAAAATGCTTTAACCTGTAGCAAGATGTTACTTGAGGCAGCTTTCTTGGCATTACTAAACTTGGGTTGATCAGGTTCATGGGTTTCCTCTGACAATAGGACAGCCAACATAGCAGCAGCTTGTGCAGCAAATTCCCCATTTGAGTAGTGATTAATGTATGCATGAGGTTTAAAATGATAAACCCTTGTGTGTAATGCCAGCAACGAAATTCTTCCCCTGAGTTCCACTTGATCTACCTAAAACTGGACCGGCAGCATATCCTGAAGCATATGCGCAGAGGCTAAATGCATTTTGAATATTATTTGTACTGGAACTACTTGCATTATCAGGCTTAACCAGATCTGACACCTCATCTCTCCCTTCTTTTTGCATGTGAGCTAAATTGGCCTCCACTGCTCTTAAATGAGAGATAACACCTCCAGGCAGATCCCAGTATTCTGAGATCTCTTTGCATATACACAGATATTCCAGTCTATGGTTCGTCGCAGACAAAAGCACCAGTACAACTTTTGGTATGTCAGTGACACTGTAGTATTTGATATCTGCATCCGCATGTACCAAAATTTTAAGCCTGCGATATAAGGGACATAGATTAGAATTGAAAGATCAGCTCTATTTCCATCTGATATAAGGCGAGGAAAACATACACTATTAAGTGGTTGCATGTACCCAAGAAGAGCCGCCCATGTGGATCCACTCCAAAATACACTGCTCCCCTGAGTGACGTTTTATGAGCAATCGTTGGCCCCATTTTGTTAATAGTGCATTCTGGACAATACCATGGCCCGTCTGGTATATACATTTTGAGCACACCAATGCATCTTGAATGATATGCTAAAGGGCATCCATCACAGCACAGCAACGTTCCATCCATGCCGCAGAGCCTACATTCATCACTGTTTCCATCCAGATCTGAGCTAACTCCATTAGGACCACCATCAGTACATCTTGAACTCAGATTTTTGACTCGCTCATTGAGCTTATCCCATGGTTCACTCCAACAGATTCACTATGCTCTTTCTCCTTGCAAGCTGAGGTTTTAGCAAATCTAGGGTGAACCCTTCTAGGTCCATTTTCAGGAAGATCAGCATTAACTCCATCAGGATCATATCCAACTTCAGATTCTTCTCGAGTATCGATTTCAGCTCTTATATCTGCTACATCAAAGACGTCATCACACAGAATTTGCAGGATCTTCAGCTTCATCAGTACGGGTAAGGAATAATACTCTTTCTCCAAACAAATTCAGAAAGAACACTCCACTGAGGCCCACTTGCATGTCCCATGGCAGAAAAGTACTGAACCAAATAAACAGGCCAAGTTAGCGCATCGAGCAAGCTCCAATCAATGCACCTGCAGAGGGGAATGCAACAAAACCTCCGAATTGTTATCCACTAGGATTTGGGGGAGATCCTAAAACAAGCTCCACAAAAACTATGACTAAAAGGCCCTCTAAAGCCATAGTGCATTTTCTCCCATCTGCTATCAAACTTGTTTCATGTATGCACACATAAGAAAAAGGAAAGAAAAAGAAAACAATTCATGAGCTTGACAAATTCAAGTTCAGATACCCCAAAAAAGTAATTGTGCAGTTTCACAAATGATTAATGTACTGGAATTACTATGGATATGGGATAATTAACTTAGATCACCACTGAAAAGCAACACAGAAAGCTACAGAATTAAGAAAGCAACACGTCTGCTGAAGACCTCTAGAAAACAAAAGTTGTATGCGCTTACCTCAAGCAGTTTGAAGCAACTTCACACTCCTGTGAAGAGAGTCTCTCAAGATGAACCTTAAGCGCTCGCATCAAGGCAACATGAATAGCATCGAGCAAAGAATTAGGTCCTGAGAAATTCAACGCTCCCACAAACTCATCCAATCCAAACGGGTAGATATATAACTGAAACACTGAATGATCTTAAGAACCGTATACAGATAAAAGATGCATTATACCCTCCTCAGGGATACCAATTGTCTCTGATGAACAAGGCAAATCCAGCGGCGGAACTGGAAGAAGAGGAGACATAGTTTCAAAATCTGGACCTCTCCCATCTTCACACTCACCTTCCAATTCTGCCACAGAAACCTGAGCTAGTACATGTAGGCACCTCAGCTCCATTTACTTGATTTTGCAGCTTCTTCTTTCATCCTCCTTCAGTATATTACTCATCTAGTTTATCTCTTCTACAACGTAACTCATCATCAAAGTAACTATCCTCGATAAGCAGCTGACGAAGATAACAGCTTTTCAAATCCTCAAAGCCATCATCCTCGTACTCAACTCTGTTACAACCCTGAACTATACGAAACTACCTTCCCAAGAGAAACTCTGCTCTCATCAAAATCTTTTCAACACATAACAACCAAGTAACGATCTTGGCACTGCCGGTTTCATCTCCAAAGCAATCCTTTTTCCTCGGTTAGAAGCACCATTCTGATCCTCTGCGCTTGTGCGTTTCCTTGGTCTACCTCTAGGTCTAGCTACCTTCCCTTCCATCTATCCCCAGATCTAAACTAAACCTCAATCCCTTTCAAGGCAAGCTCTTTGATAATCACATCAAAATCTAAGATCCATGAAACTCCTGCAAAATCGAAACCTGGAGAGAAAAGGATATCAGAATCATGATTCAGTGATAAATCTGAGATTTTTGATTTCACTTTTGAGCTTTCAACATGGATATGAAAGGGAGGAAACTTTAAAAGCTTGTAGAGTCTGATAACTTCCATTTTAACGATGCACTTAGAGAGCTTTAAGTAACCCAAAAGGAGAAAGAGATGAGCTTTCAATCGTGTCGAGAGAGAGAGACGAATGGGCTCAACTGCACTTTCTCACTTTCTGAGTTAATAGCAGATTATTGTGGCCTATTGTGAAACGAGTTCAACTCGGTAATCGGGTTACCCGGATTGAGAACCGTCGAATACTGTTAAACGTCGTCGTTTGTGTTTTCCCTTTTTTTTTTTTTTTTTAAAGTAAAAAATAATATATTGGCGGAAAGACACGTCGCCGGTATAAGGTTACCCGGATCCAAGACCCGTTGGATACCTTAACCCACGTCGTTTTCCAATATTTTCCTTTTTTCATCACTTAAAATAAAAAAATAAAATATAATGGCGGGAAATTAAAGAGACCCATCGCTATCGCTACTTTACGCGCCTTTTCTGGGGTCCGGTTGATTTCGTCTGCCGCCGTCGCCAATCTACCTCCTTTCTCTAATGGGTATCTTGCTGCCCGCGTATTAGCAAACAACCCGTCAGTCAATTTCTCTAATTTCAAAATTTCCCAGAAAAAAAATTGAATTCTAGGGTTTTCGAAATGGGGAACGAAAGTTTCAGACGATCTACTCTCCATCGTCCGATCAGTCGTGGGCTCCGATTACTCGGACATGGACATAATCAGAGCCCCTTCACATGGCGAATCTCGATCCAACGGCAGCCATCAATATAATCTTCGACACTCCCAGTTTCAGCAAACCTAACGATATACCCGCCGCCGCGGCATCTAATCCTACCCCGAGCGGCGTTAATGGAGGGGAATAGAGTCGAGGAAGGCATAAAGGGCTGTCCTTTTAGTGAGGGAGGCGAGTCATGGAGTGGAGGAGGAAGATGAGAGTGTTTCAGGGGATGGAGTGGTGGTGGTTCGTGGGCTGTTCCGAGTTGTCTGGATTGTCGACATGTAAAGGAAGGATATTGAAGGCTGGTGATGAGTTGGTGTTCACGTTTCCGAGTAGTAAAGCATCGAACACTGAGACTACGAAGCGCTTTGGAAGGGGTAGGCCAGGTTCTTCTCGTACTTCTTCTGATATCGTCAGGTTCTCTACAAAAGGATTCAGGAGAGGTGTGTTCAAAGTCATGTCCTTTTCACACTTTTTTAATTTGTTTAAGTTTTTGTATTTATGAGTGGTTCTTGTGGCAGATTGGTAGAATACCAAATGAGTGGGCTCGGTGTCTTCTACCGCTTGTGAGAGACAAGAAGATTAGGATAGAAGGGAGATGCAAGTCCGCGCCTGAAGCATTAGGCATTATGGATACAATTCTTCTTTCAGTAAGGTATATATATACATACAAACTATTGCGTTTGGATTGGTTATTAAGGGATAGATAGGTGGTTTAGTTTTTTGAAGTGGTGTGTTTGTGTTTTGATACAGTGTATACATTAATAGTTCTATGTTTCAAAGCATAGTGCGACTTCACTTAAGGTAGCCAGTAATACGGCAGATGAATCAATATTTCATCCTCTCCCAAACCTCTTGCGGTTACTTGGCTTGATTCCCTTTAAGAAGGTAATGGATTGTCCTTGCATGTAACTCTTAAGATTTTCTGAATGATAGATTGCATTTTACTTCCGTATTTTGTTAAGACTGTTACTTTGAGACAGCAAAGAATTATTTATATTCACTAATTTATATGTCTGAGAATGTTTCTTTCTTTTTTCATCATATCTAGGCAGAGTTTACTCCTGAGGATTTGTCCACTCGGAAGCGACCTTTGAGTTCCAAGGTAAAAGTTGCTTATCTTATTAGCTTCTTAAATTTCGGCGTGTTCATTGTCAAGTTTGTTATTTTCTGTTTGCTCATTTGGAAATAGGATCCCGTTTCGACTTCGTTGCATCAATTAAAACAAGGTCAAGAATCTTAATCAAGATGCAGACGGAGATGAAAATGAGCATTGTATCAGCCGATGGTGATCTTGATAACATTGTTGGTGTTGGGGACAGTTCTGGTTTAACAGGTATTATCATTTCCGAGACTGTTTGTATACTTATATTCGACACTTAGAAACTCATTTGGCAAAAAACGTGAGAACTTTTGCAACAGGAAATGGAAACTCCACATAAACTTCTGTGTGAGCTTCGTGCATATCAAAAGCAGGCACTTCACTGGATGACCCAACTGGAGAAAGGAAATTGCACTGACGAGGCAGCAACAATGCTTCACCCATGTTGGGAAGCATACTGTTTAGCAGACAAGTAAGCCTTGTTTCTATTTTGTGCCAACTTTAGGGAGAGTCAAATGGGATATTTACCACCTGTTTTATTGTCAATAGGAGGGAACTTATTATCTACCTGAATTCTTTCACTGGTGATGCTACAATACACTTTCCTAGTACACTTCAAATGGCAAGAGGAGGAGTATGGCCCAAACAATTGTTGGATTTATCATCTGGATTTAGTCACTATGTTATATAGCTGTTTTGTTATAAGATAATGTCATGACACTTTTGCAGATTCTAGCAGACGCAATGGTCTCGGGAAGACTGTAATGACCATATCCCTTATGCTTGCCCATTCATGGAAAGCTGCATCAACCGGGTTTCTATGCCCCATTAATGAAGGAGACAAAGTGATCAGCAGTTCTTTAGATGAGTTAACTAGTCCTTCAGTGAAGGAAACTAAATTTCCAGGTTTTGATAAGAAGCTTATGGAACAGAAAAGTGCCCTTGAAAATGGTGGTAACTTAATTGTATGCCCGATGACACTTTTAGGCCAGTGGAAGGTATTATCTACATTGGATGCTAATAATTCTTTTCATTCTCGATGCATGTGCACACATTAGTTTGGTTGTCTGTCAAAATTGTTGTCTTTTTAATCTTTCCTTGTACTATCTGACTTTTCTTGCTCCTGCTTTATGATCAGTCAGAGATTGAAATGCATGCTAAGCCTGGGTCCCTATCTGTATATCTTCATTACGGCCCCTCGAGGCCAAAGGATGTAAAACTTCTATCCCAGAGTGATGTTGTCATCACCACATATGGGGTTTTAACATCCGAATTTTTTGCAGAGGTAGCTTTCATTTAAAACTCTTTTTCTGGGTCATGTAATATCCTATGGACATAGTTTACAAACGCATCGCAAGAACGTATTCTTGACTTCTTTGTTGTTTCTACTTTCTTCATCTTCTTAGAATTCAGCCAAAAGTGAAGGACTTTATGCAGTTCGATGGTTTAGGATTGTTCTTGACGAGGCACATACCATCAAAAACTCAAAAAGCCAAGTATCCTTGGCTGCAGCAGCTTTGGTTTCTGATCGACGTTGGTGTCTTACGGGTACTCCTATTCAGGTGATTGATCTTTTTGTCGAGGTGTAGAAAGAAAATTATGTTCTTTACAGTCCTATAGGCCTAACTTTCTTAGGGCACTGCCATTCTTTCTAAACATCATTTTAGTAGTTCGAATGGTTCTAAATCTCTGCTAGAAGAATACGAACTTCTGTGCATGTCTTCTTGTATAAAAGTCTGGACTCTGTATCACAAACTTGTTTTTGAAGATGTATGTCATATGAATTGCAGTATTGTATCCATATTTCTGCTAGCATGATATCTTTGGCTCATTTAAATGGATGATAATGATTTGGTCATAATATTTTGGACTTTGTGATCACTTATCATGTTATTTTCTTTATAGAACACTTTGGAGGATTTATATAGCCTTCTGCGATTTTTGAGGATCGAACCATGGGAACTTGGGCATGGTAAGGGTTCTTATCTATCTTTGGTTGGAAACACATCACTTTTGGTTTGAATGATTGAAGCTTGTTAGTTTGGAACATATTTATAGGTGGAATAAACTTGTCCAAAAGCCTTTTGAAGAAGGAGATGAGAGAGGGCTGAAGCTAGTGCAGTCTATCTTAAAACCTATCATGCTTAGGAGAACCAAGTCTAGCACAGATCGAGAAGGAAGGTGGGAATACTACAAATGCAAAATCAGTCATCCTTATAACTTCTTGATGGTTATAAAAGTTAATCTGAAGTGGGTTCTTTTATTTTAGGCCGATTCTTGTTCTACCCCCTGCCGATGCACGGGTCATTTACTGTGAGCTCTCTGAGTCTGAGAGGGATTTCTACGATGCGCTGTTTAAAAGATCCAAGGTATTATTTGTTCTCATAATTCTTTATTTTCGTTGAAGATGCTGACGGGTCTTTTCAGGTGAAATTTGATCAATTTGTTGAACAAGGGAAAGTTCTTCATAATTATGCCTCGATCCTGGAACTGCTTTTGCGTCTTCGACAGTGTTGCGATCACCCATTTCTAGTAATGAGGTGTGTGCGTGTATGGTCTTAAGTAGATACACAGTGCTAGCTTTAACATCCAGGGTTTCCACATCTATTACAAGTTTCCCATTTAATCTGCTTAATAATTTGTTTCCAATAGAATATCTAAAGACAATATGGGCAATTATCTACAAGAAACATGCAAGCGTAGCCCTTGTTTTAAATGGACATTTTGTTGACGCAGTTGTCATGTTTTGTTATAACTGTCCCTTGTTTTTTCATGCATTCAGTCGAGGGGATACAGCGGAATACTCTGATCTGAATAAGCTCGCTAAACGTTTCTTGGTGGAAAGTCTTCTGGTGGTCTAGAGAAGGAAGGAAAAGATGTACCCTCAGTGGCTTTTGTTCAGGAGGTGGTAGAGGAACTGAGCAAAGGAGAGCAAGGAGAGTGTCCAATATGCCTTGAAGCGTTTGAGGATGCCGTGTTAACACCATGTGCTCATAGATTATGTCGTGAGTGTCTCTTGGCAAGTTGGCGGAATTCTTCTTCTGGGTTATGTCCTGTGTGTAGGTATTTTGAAGTTCTTCTTCCTGCTACTACTTGTTTTCATTGGATGTCCTTGCTGTTGTTTCGTCAAATATGGGCCAGTAATGATGAATCTTCGTTTTGCAGGAAAACTGTAAGCAAGCAAGAACTCATCACAGCACCAAACTGAAAGTAGATTCCAGGTGGACGTGGAAAAGAATTGGGTAGAATCATCCAAAATCACTGCTCTTCTGCAAGAGCTTGAAAGTTTTCGTTCTTCAGGCTCCAAGAGCATTAATCTTTAGCCAATGGACTGCTTTTCTTGATCTTCTCCAAATTCCCCTCTCTCGGTATAACATTTACTTGGCTTGCTATGGCAGTTTTGAGAAAGAGAAAAAGTCATTTTTTTTTTCGTTTCCAGGAACAACATTTCATTTGTCCGTCTGGATTGGCACACTTAATCAGCAGCAACGAGAGAAAGTCCTTAAAGAGTTTTCTGAAGATGGCAGTATCCGGGTTGGTGTAGTCGCATTACATTTGGTGAAGTATTCAAAATTTATATTTTCTAGTTTCTAAAATGAAGTTGACATATCGCTTTCTTTAAACTGTTGTATAGGTAATGTTGATGTCTCTAAAAGCTGGTGGTGTCGGAATAAATCTAACAGCTGCGTCCAATGCTTTTGTCATGGTATGCCATTAATGTCCCTTAAAGATCAAAGTAGGTTCGTATAGGATGTAGACCATGTAAATAGCTAATGCAGTCCATGCCACGTTGGGTTTCGAAAATGTTTGTCAAAGAGTACTGCACTATACAACATAGGTTTTGAAGCAGATTCAGTTGAAAGAAAACCAAATTGTATGGCTCGTATAGGATCCATGGTGGAACCCAGCAGTAGAGGAACAAGCTGTTATGCGTATCCATCGTATAGGACAGACTAAGGAAGTCAAAATCAGAAGATTCATCATTAAGGTAGGTACCTTCTTCTTTCTCAGCCATTTGGATCCTCGCTATCTCCAAAATCAGGAAATGTTGATTGTGAGAAACTTGTGGGAAATGTTTGTGCTGCAATTTGTGAAACGTAGGGAACCGTTGAGGAGAGAATGGAGGCGGTTCAGGCGAGGAAACAGAGAATGATCTCAGGGGCTTTAACCGATCAAGAAGTACGAAGTGCACGAATAGAGGAACTCAAAATGTTATTTACCTGAAACTGTACAAAACTTGTTATCAAGTCTGATGCCTATCATACAATGAAACTTGTCGCATTCTACAATGCAAAGGGAGCCATTGAAGATATGGGGGTTTGCTCTTTTCAAGAGATGATGGACAGTTGTCACAGTTATGGAGAATGTGCAGAGGTTGCCTGCCTAGCCTAGTGTATCATAACTGGTCTTGTTGTTTTGTTATTATAGAGAGCTCCTTGTGATTGGAGTTCACATTATTTTTGCAACTCAACATGGCAAATGTCCACTGAGGCTTGAACTATATACTTGTATACATGTGGTGCTCTTATTTTCCTGTTTAAACTATTATGAATCTTACCATATTGTACATTTTACTGTTAGAATCTGTACTGATTTTAACTGTTTTGTCGGTATTTTTTACTGTGAATTTTGTGACACCGTAACTTTCGAAGCAAAACTGACAAATTGATCGATTGGAAGTCAATATATAAAATGTCATCAATGAATGTACCCACACCGACACTAATAGATAAGACGCAATATGCTAAGAGCATATCACTGCTAAACTCTCTCCTTCTATAGCGTAAGAGTTTGGACGTCACGCCTTCCTCTAACGATTTGTGATGAATAAAGGTTTATCATAGAGTTTTTTTAACTTCAAATCAATTAACAATAAGTGGATGGCCATATCATATCATGTTATCTATCAGTTAAATTATTTTTAACTATCACTGTGACACTTTCATTTACAATGTGAGAGTTTTTTATCTCTTATATAATATAAGTTTTAGATAATAATAGTCTTTAGAAACTTAAATTCACTAGTGATTGAGTCAGACTCGCATTATAATCATCAATCACTACTCAACTAATCCAATATGTTTTGTATGTGGCCTGATCACAGTTGTATGTAACCTAATGCATATATAAATATTATTCTATACATATTAATACAGTTGAGAGATGAGATATTTCTAATATTATTCCGCATTGTAAATTAGAAACGTGGTAGACATAATATTACTATTATTGTATTACAAAATAATAAATAATACTAGTGCGTGGATAAATCATCTAGAAAGTAGTGTATATATCACTTAATCAAGGCCTTAAATGGAGGAGGAAAGGAAAGACGTTATAGTGATAAATCAACCCAAAAGCAAAAAGAGCCACAAGTCAAATGATTATTCCACTAGAGAAATTTTATTCTACGGATATTTTGTCGTTTTACGAAATACTGATATTATATAACAATTTGGATAAAACAATTAAAATTTTAAACTTGGTCAGTTTCATATGAGAAACATTGTAACTAGATACTACTTCTGTATATAAAAAATTGATGTTTAAGATTTTTCAAATATATTTAGAAAACTTAATATTCATTTTTGTCTATTACATTTTTATTTATTTTTTTAATTAATTTATATTTATATTTAATTCCCAATAAAATTCAACTATTTACACTTTTATTTTAATTTATATTTTAACTTCAAAACAATATATATTAATTAACGATAGAACATCAAATTTTGTATTAAAAAAAAACTAAAACATCAGTTCTTGTATACATGAAAAATACATCTTAAACGTTCTCAGACTATGATAATTCTTAGTCGAAAAAACTAGAAATCATTTAAATTAATTAATCTATGTTCTATAGAAAATATAAAAATTTAAGCTCGAAAATAAGAAGAAATTCTTTAAGCACCACATCAGTTTGTACGTCAACATGAGGGATGTGTCTTTATATATACGTCTGTCATTACGTTTATTTTTTTTTTTGAACTGAAAAAAAATGTCAAAGAAATCTTACTTTTTTTTAATCTTTTTACGGCCTATTGCATTGGATCAGATTTTAAACAGACGAGACTGCAACTCTTTGTAATCAGATCTTTATTAACTTGTTAATGACATCACATTTTTAGTAAGAAAAAACCCTTAATTTATGAAGTAAGAAATAACATAATCTATACAGAAAGATGTCCTTTGATTGAGTATCTTTAGTACCCAAAAGAAAATCCATTTGGTACATGTTTGGACTTTGGATCTGCGTGAATTAATGGGGAGGTTTGCAATTTCCAACGTAAAAAAGTACAGAAAAAAAGCAAACCAAACAAACTTTTTTTAAAAGAAAGCAACAATAATCTGTAATATTCATATTCGATTTTACCTTTCTATACTTTCTATTTGAGGTAACTCTTTATTACGTAGTAACTTTTAAACCCTAATGAATAGGGAATAGTAAATAGTGATGATCCACATGATTTTAGTTATCTAGTTAGTTATTTAACTCATCCTCGGGAAGCAAATAATATGTTTTTTTGTATCAATTTCATTTATAAAGTTGAGTCCAAAGTTTCGGCTTGATATAGAGGCTTGTCTGGAACTTTTGAGTGAATGTCCTTATAACGAGAGTCATCACGTGGACGACACATTATGGATACCCGGTTTCTAAGAAGTAAAACTAAATTTCAACAATTTATTCTTGTTTTTTTATTAACTTGAAATATTCTGCAGTTATAGAATGACACAAAGTACTCTCTAAATAGAAATGCAATCCACTAATAAACTATATATTTTTGGATATGCAAATGAGTAGTTTACCAATATCCTTGTAAGTATTTAGTTTTACGTATCATGTGAATCGAATATGAAATATGTTCTCGTCCCAAATATGTTCACTTATCATTTGACTATAAAATCCCAGACAATTTCGCTAATTATTAAAGGGAAAAACTATTTTTACAAAAGTAAAATACTATTGATCAAAACTAATAAACATTGTAGAAATTGGACTAAAAAGTTTAACTTAGGTTTTAAAGGTTTCTAGTAATGTAGCTTTTGAACTCGAAAAAATTAAGATCTGGAAATTGCTTTTGACCAGTTATAATAGCCAGTTTAGATAGTAATTAGGAAGACTAGTTACATAGTTTATGGATGAAAACGTTGGAACTTTTGTAGTATGCAGGCCTGAGTATTATTAAAATTTGAAAATGTTGGTCAAAAGGTCAGGTACGCATGCTATTCTTTCACACTTTAAAATTGAAGTTTTTTTTTTGCTAATTATTGTATATATTTATAACTTACTTGTCGATGTAAGTAAGAGTATGTAACTAATTCTCTCAGAAAACTGACAATATCAAGCAACAACTAGCCCTCGTCATACCTCAAACACGAGAATGTCGCCTTGTTGAGCCACTTTCTAGTTATTTTTATTGAAATATTTACGTGTTATGTATTTTTTTCAAGATGAAAGAAACATAAAATGTTAAACACACAACCTTCTCGTGAAAACAGTTGAAAAGCATCACCTGAAAGTGGAGTACAAGTCCGATTAAAATGCATATGGTGACAATAATTACTCCTATATGTGGCAGCGCAAGACCTTCCAATCAACGCAATGTCCTATTATTAATTTGAAAAGGCTCCATTTTGAAAATAAAGTACATGAATTATCACACATCTTTATTTTTCTTTTGACATAGTACATTATAATTATATAAATAAATATATAGAATTTTATGTTGGTCTACAATTGCAAATTTTGCAGTGACTATAACAGTGTGTTTAATTAAAATAAAAGTATCTCGACACAAGATCAATAAAATAAATAATAAATATTTTTTTGTCTACCAGTTAAAACTAATCTGCACAAAATTAAAACTGCTCAGAAATCTATACTGAAGGTATATATCTAACATTTATCCTTGTTGATGAATGAAAATTCGCACATTTAAATGTTCATCGCACGAAAATATGTTAATTGTAAAATAAATACAATATAATGATTTTACACTTTTGAAATTTTTTTAAATGGAAAAAGAAAGCAGACCATTATATCAGCATCTTTACAAAAAAAAATTGTCGCTTTGTGACGGAAATAACCATAACAATTCCTTCAAAATTGACTGAAGCAATCTATTGCAAAACATTTAATTGCTAGTAAATATTCATGCATAGAATCTCACAAGCTACATGTAGGAAGAAACTTCGATGCACATTTCTTAATTCTTTTTTCTTGGATTTCTACAAAACCATCTTTGTTCCAAATCAAAATATATGTATTTCGATTATCCATCCGTATAACATCACCCTCTGGTATCCAGTTGTTTTAAAAAACATTTCACTTGTCTGGATAACCCAGTTTCTTTTGCATATCAAAACTTGTGCCACACTATCAACAAGAGAGTTTTCGTCAATCCACGTTGCGACTGATTTGCTAAACCAGTGACATGGCTATTGCCGACTAATCAAACATGTCATCATCAAAATTTATCAACACCAATCGTGATGCATCCAGTATATTGGTTAGTAGTTTAGTACGGGAGGAGTTTAGGATTCAGACAATTGAGAGAACAAAAAGTACACTGACAAAGTCATCTACACGCACAACTAAATGGAAGACATTTTTACTAAACCTTACATATAAGCATGCTTCTATTTTTGTGTACAAGCTGAAACGTCACACCATTAAGCATTAAGTCTCACTAACCACGCATCAAACCAGTAGAATATGGTATCAGTTAATGATCCAATAACAATGTACTATGTTTGGATGATTCTGTTAACATCTATTAATAAATGACATTTCTATAAATTGTTTCTTTCGTTTAATTTCACGTGTTAATGATCGAAACATGGTAATTTATCACCGGTCGATTAAACATATATAATATGGTCTGATAAGATCTGAAAAAAACGATACTTGTTAGATTATATAGGTATCTGCACTAAATAGCATATGATCATGATTTATTTGGAAAATGAAACAATAAGATGATACGTAATATATTTTGTATTTGTTTAATAAATCACATTCACATTGGGGTTTTTTTTTGCAGCTATATGACCAACCCCTAAAATCATCTAACAAATTCACTTTTGAACTCCTATTTTTAACGCTTTGCATTTTGTTAGTATCTCCAATTTATTGCAATTGCCGTTTAAAAGTTAGAGATGTTAGTGGTACATGTTTAGAAGTTTACTTTTTCTTATTTTTTTTCTTTCTAATCCTATTATTTTATTCTATTAAAATAGTATTTATGACTCATTTTATGTTTGAGTTTTTAGATCATCACTAAACTTTTTTTACTAAATATATTTCATTAAAGCTAATATAAAATCTTTGTAAGTACTTTAATCATAATATTTTTTGATATTTTTATAACTATTTTCATCATAATATTTGTTGGAAAGTATTTTAACAAGATCCTAACATTCAAAAAATTATGTAAATATTTCACTAACATCAAATTAGTAATGAAATATAATTATACATTAATATATAAAATAAAAAGTATATAATTTTTATCTATTTTATAATCATAATCTATTATATTATAGAAATTTATTATATTGAAGTAAATATTATAAAATTATATTATATTGATAAATTAATCTATTTTATTTTCATAAATAGAAAATATTAATGTTATAATATATAATACATATATAAAAATAACATATTAAACTTATATATATATATAATATATATTATCTAAATAAACATAAAAAAATTAAAACGGTAATTCAATTTTAAAATCTAAATTAGAATTTAGTATAAATTATATAAAATAATTTTCAGCTTTAATTTTCATGCATATATTAATTTATTCAATAATCAAATACAAATCTAATAAGATAAATATATAATAAGAAATAAATGAAATAATTAATATTAACATGTAAACTATAAAATTATTATGTTTATAATATTTATATAAATATTTAAATAGATGACTAACATCACTAATGATAGTCAAATAAATATCTATATATACATAAATAAAATAAATTCGCTCCGTTCAAAATCTAATTCTTTCAAAATGTGAGTTAATACAAAATTGTAATGTTAGCTTTCCTTTAGTGTGCACGTTAATTACTGATCTTAACATTTATGGTTTATCTCTCAATTATATCCATTAAAATACTGCTTAATTCGAGAAAATGATTTTTCAAGATCGTAAATTGAATAAGACCAACAAAAAAACGGAGCTAAGGTAAATTATTTAAAAAAGTTTTTTAAAAGTTGACTTACTATAAGTAACTTGTAAACAAAATGAAAAAGCTGCAAAAACCAAAATCCCATAAATGGTAAAAAGTTAAAAACTTCATCAAACCGTTAATCCTTGTTAAGAAAAAAAATCATTAGGAAAAAAAAATTAAATCCATTAGAAATCAATCTCTCTCCACTTTCTCCACCCATATGCAGGCACAGATTCTGAAAACAAGAACACCCAGAAACTGAAAAAATACTAAATCCTCTGTTGTTTCTTTTACCAGAGAACTTCTTTAACTGAGATAGATTCTCAATTCCTCACAAAAGCCACAAACCAAAAGTCACATGTGTTTATTTATTTCCTTTACTACTGTCTGTAAAAAAAATCTCTAAAAATAAAATTAAAAGAAGAAAAATATCTTACAAAATAGAAAAAAATAAATAAAATTAAATAAAGAGAAAACAAAATTTCACCATTTATATTCCTTTGTATATCCCTTCTCTTTCTCTTCTCCCTTAACCATCTTTCCTTCTGCTCTCTCGTCTTAAGTTTTCTCTCTCTCTAGAACAATAGAGAGAGAAAAACCCTCCATCTTCATCTCCCTCTCTCCTTCACTTCATAAACCCCATTACCATAACATTCTAGAGAGAGGAAACCCCGCCATTGTTTCACCGTAAGAGAGAGAAGGAAAATGGATGGTGTTCACCAAAGTTTGTGTTACCGGAGACATTCGACGGCGTGAGGATGGAGATCACAGGCCAGCTAGGCATGATCTGGGAGCTTGTCAAAGCACCAGTCATTGTCCCTCTTCTTCAGCTAGCGGTTTACATATGTCTGCTCATGTCTCTCATGCTGTTATGTGAGAGGGTTTACATGGGAATCGTCATCGTCCTCGTCAAGCTCTTCTGGAAGAAACCAGACAAACGCTACAAGTTCGAGCCCATTCACGATGATGAAGAGCTTGGAAGCTCTAATTTTCCGGTGGTCCTCGTCCAAATCCCCATGTTCAACGAACGAGAGGTCGCTTTCTCTCTCTCTGTTCATTGCTCTGTTTTTTCCTCTGTTTCTTGAAAGAAAATTTTCTTACATTCTTTACCCCCAAGTTTTAAGATTTCAAGAAAAGTGGCCTCAGATTTTACAAAATTACTTTTCCCCACGTTTATTCATCATACTCCGCCGTTACAAATCCCAAAACGACGAGAATCGAGAAAAGTATATCTATAATGGTCTACTGATCTATGGGGGGTTTCTGTTAAATCCATAGTTTAGGGCTTAATCGTAAGTAAAAAGCTAAATTATAGGGGCTAAAGGGTGAAAAAGTTCCCCGTGATTTCTGCCTTCAGGTTTACAAGCTATCAATAGGAGCGGCAAGTGGACTATCGTGGCCGTCCGATCGTCTCGTGATTCAAGTCTTGGATGACTCAAACAGATCCTACTGTTAAGGTATTACTTAGTCCATTTTCAGAAAATATAGCTTTGCATTTAAATAAAAACCAGAAGATTTACTTCCTAAATTAAAGATGTAATATATAGGACTAAATATTTGTAATTAAATTTGGAATACTAATAGATTTTTTATAATTAAATGTGTGATTTAATGATATACTTAAAAACGTGCAGCAAATGGTGATACTAGAATGCCAAAGATGGGCAAGTAAAGGGATCAATATAAGGTATCAAATCAGAGAGAACAGAGTTGGTTACCAAGGCTGGTGCGTTAAAGGAAGGTCTCAAACGCAGTTATGTCAAACATTGCGAGTATGTTGTCATCTTCGACGCTGATTTTCAGCCCGAACCGGACTTTCTTCGCCGTAGCATCCCATTTCTCGTCCACAATCCCAACATTTGCCCTCGTCCAGCCCGGTGGAGATTCGGTAAGACTTATTCAACTAAAAATATTCTATAGTTTCAGATTTGATAGTTCAGATAGATCGTTACGTATCTTAAGTTTGGTTCATTGATGATATGTAAGACTGGTAGTTAGTTTATTATAAAGAAAAAATGAATAGAATTGACGTTTGATTAAATGGTGTGAAGGTGTCAGGGTGAACATACTTATTGAACCGGTGTCTTTGTTTATGTATTATGAAACATTTAATGATGTTTTTGAATCATTAAATGAAATCTCGTGGTTTTGGTTCTCTAGCTGCCATTAGGTGGTGTCGGTGGTATATGTCCTTCACTAGTTTTTAAAATGTTTTTTCGTCTTTTTTTTTTCCTTTTTCTTGCATAATTTTTGTACGTTATCACTTTTTTTTTGCTTTTCGAAATGCGTATTTCTTCCTTTTTTGTACTTTTATTCGACATATATATTATATTTGTTTTATTGTATTGACTTGATTGCAGAAGTAGGGTTAGTTATGTCTGTGTCGGCGTAGTAGCTGAAATAGTGTATGGGTTCTTTAAGTAAGTCCATTAAAGCCAATCACAACTAGACGTGTAAGAACCGTTGCCCTTGAATAAAAGAATAAGTTAAGAGTTATGTACACGTGTCCATGGGTTATAGCTACCCTCGTCAATCCGGGTCGGGATTAGTTGCGCGACTCAGGGTCAACGGTATTTAGCAAAAGATGCTTAAATCGACTTTCTTGTAGAAAATATTGTAGTCTTCTTTCTATCTGCTCCGAAACTCCGGATCCGTCGGTGAAAATCGAATCTGTTCGACTCAGTTTTAATGAGCCGGGTCGGGTTTTAGGACAAGTAGGAGGCCAAAGTCTTTAGAAATTGTCGGGACTCTGATGCCTTCCACGTGCTCTTTGCCTTTCTTTAAATGTCATGTGTGGAACCCATTCTTGTCAGATAATACTAGTAAAGTGTTAGTATACAGTAGGAGTAACGAGTCTTACTGTGGACCTGCCTTTTCTTGCCGACACTTGTTTCTGTTTTTAGAATCTTTATGTTTTTATTTTTTTAAACATAAGTCTAACTTAGTGTGAATTTAATAATGAGAAAGCTATATGAATATGATTGATTATTAAAGCTAAAAACAAAAGAGAAGGACGTTACTTCCTGAT
Organism: Moricandia arvensis; assembly: GCA_905132765.1. Taxonomy (NCBI): domain Eukaryota; kingdom Viridiplantae; phylum Streptophyta; class Magnoliopsida; order Brassicales; family Brassicaceae; genus Moricandia; species Moricandia arvensis. Next base: position 2,763 of record CAJHQP010002351.1, on the reverse strand, counting down.
AGCGCCACATTAGGCAATTCTCTTATTGAATCATTTAAAAATATAGAGTTTTTTATTTATCCAATTATTATGTTTAAACCGGATGATTTGTAGGAGTAATGATTGATCTTATATATATTTTTGCAGTAAATGCTGATGAATGCTGCTTGTTGACGAGGATGCAGAAATGTCTTTGGACTATCATTTCACTGTGAGCAAGAAGTCGGTTCAGCAACACATGCTTTCTTCGGTTTTCAACGGTAAGAATATCACTATAATCTATATATAATGACTGCCTTAAAGATTCACTTTTAATTTTCTATAATGAAAAAAATTAAGGGGTTTTGAAAGTAAATAGTGTTGACTAGTATGATTGGTCGAGTTTAGTGGTAATGGAGTTGGTATGTTGTCCGACCAATTGAAGCCACCAGTATGTGGACCTAGATCCTTTTTTAAAATGTTATGATAGTGTACCAATTATTACTAGAGAAAGCTGATGCAAATACTATTAGTTATAAGGAATCAAATTAATTAATAATGAATTGAGACTTGATAGGAACTGTGAACGTGACGCAAAGTAGGTGTAGTTATAGACTTAATACTCTTCATATTTATTAATAATCTAGTTTATCCCTTGTCTGATAAGTAAGATTTGCAAGCTGGGAAAAATAATTAATTTAATTGCTTGCTTCTTAAATCATCGTGTTTAGTTAATTAAGTTGCGTAAGTAGGACCAGATTCATACATTATGTATGACTTGTACTGGAAGCAAATGAAGATGGATCTCTAATTTTCTGGACACTAAATATTTCGTGCTATTTTGTTTGTCTTAATCTTTTTTCTATAAATAATTTCTATTTCAAAAAATGTTTTATAGGAACCGCCGGAATATGGGAGGATGAAGCGGCCGATATAATGGAAGCAGGGCGCGTGTGAAAGATAGGACCACCGTGGAAAGATATGGGACCTCGCCCGTCCGAGCAAGTCTCCGTGGCTGGAAAATTTCATCTACCTCGGTGACCTTCAGGTTTTACATTTAAATTTCTGATTTCATTTTTTCCCACAAATCTAAATTAGAATAATTTAAATCGAAGTACAAAAAGTGAGTAGTTGGTGACACAAGATAACTTCTCTCATTAAACACATGGCAGGCTGATTCACAGTTATGTTATAATCATATACTTTTAAGAACTAATTATATGGGGTAGACACTAATTATATGTTGTTCTACTTGTGAAAAAGTGCTATATATTAAATTAATATGAATTATTTTTAAAATTTTAGGTGAAAAGTGAGCTGCAAGTACTTTTAGAGCCTTCCGTTTCCAGCAACAGTAGATGGTCTTGTGGACCTGCAAAATCTCTTTAGGAAAATGGTTATGGAGAATTGTCAGAAACAGGTAATAAAAATAATTACTATTTTTTACATATGGTATTCATGCTTTAACCTGAGTGTTACTGATCTGGTGCAGAAAGGTGAGATTCTGGAAGAAAGTGTATGTGATGTACAGCTTTCTTTGTGAGGAAGAGTGATTGCACATTGGGTCACATTTTGTTTCTACTGCGTTGTTTCTTCCTCTCACCATTCTTGTCCCTGAAGTGTAGAGAAGTTCTATCTGGGTGGGTTCGTTTAATATCTTCCATCATCGACTATCCTCGAACTCCGGTATGAGCACTCCCATGGTAGCGGTTGCTGCTGATTAGGTGACGTGCTGCATGTCAAGCTTATCTCTCTGCTATATGTAGTTCCAGCTTACCTGAATCTGTGTGAAAGAGCTGTCGATTCATCTGCTGTTCTATTGAGATTCTATTCTCGTAGTAATGTGATGTCGCTGCACCGCGACAAGGCCACACATCATCTGGTCTGTTTGAGGCAGGCTAGATGCTACGATGGGTCGTGACAGCAGCTCTAAGCTAGTGAAGCGGTCAAGAGCGGTAGAAAGGGACACACAAAAGGGCTTAAAAGGTTCAAGATCTTTTCAAGTTGCCTGATAGGTATGTTTTACAATTCTATAACGAAACGCTCTTTACTACTGATTAGGGCGAGGAAAACTATATCATATGATATGATTTAAGTGTCCACAGATTGATACATTGGAGCTAGCCGATAAAATTTTCGGTCGGCGTGATCTCGTTTCCGTGGTGTGGATGCTATGACTATGTGCACGCGGGAAAGACAACTACTTCATCTACTTGTTTGTATCAGACATGTCCTTCTTTCATCAGTGGGCTTGGCTGGACTTGGATTGCGGACTTATGCTTCCGAGTGTCAGTAGTATGTGTTTGAGAGAGGAGAAAACAGAAAGTCGCTCGCAAGAATATAAAAAAGACAATTTTACATGGGAAACTCACAAAAGGAGGAAAAATCTTTGATAGGGAAGGAAGGAGAGAAAAGAGATAGCTAGAGACGGCCGGGCGTCCGCCGTAACGAGTAGGAAGAGAAAGGAAAGACGAAGTTATCAAGAGAGCCAGAGGCTGCGAAGGGTTCTTTTATTTATCATTTTCTGCTTTTTTATATATATTTAGCTATGGGATTTGTACTCAGCTAATGTGAGAGATTCAATTTTGGTTTCTTTGGTTTTCATTTTTGTTTTTCTTATTTTAATTTTTTAATTTTTTAAAATAAAATTAAAAGTGAGATTTTGTATATATTTTTAATATTATGTGTGAGTTTAAGATGTCAATTGCTGTGGACTGGTAAATCCTGCATATGATTCAGAAACATAACTACAAAAACCTCTAGCTTTTAGTGAATGATTAGAATGACTCTTGTGCCTCGCAATAT
>CAJHQP010002350.1:0-88199 GCA_905132765.1 Moricandia arvensis | reverse complement strand
TTACGACAAGGTATTATCTTATGAATTCGTCATTCAAGATATATATATCTTAAAAAACTATTATAGTTACTAGTGGAACTGATTAATACAAAATATCATTTTTATTGGAAAATGCAAAGTTATGTTGGTTTGTTAGTATAAACCATAATTTTCAATAAACTTTATTTTAAAACGAAAAACATATCCTTTGACATTTATTTAAAAATTTCAAAAGTTATAATAATTATAAATATGAAAATAACTAAAAACTTATGCAGTTTATAAGAATAAAAGACATACTTGAACCTTTTTGGTAAATATATTATGTTTACCTATTATTAATAGTACTAATATAATGAACAAAATGAAAAGAGATACAGTTGAATTGTAAGAGAAAAGACACATTATTTTACATTCTATGTTTTTATTTTTTTATTTAACCAAATAAATGCATTTATTAATATGTTAATTACAGTGTGAAAACTAATATATAGAAATATATTTATTTATTTTAAAATTATGTAAATTATAATAATTATGAAATGTGTTTGTAGCGACTGAAACATTAGTTACAAAGTTAAAAATGATTCTTATTTTTTTCACAAATCTAATACATCAGTTAAAAGTTAAACCAAATTTACAAACTATTTTGTTACTGTGATTGTCATAGTTGGCATGGTATGACTAATCTACAGTTTCAAAATTTTTACTTGAATTGTTAGAATATTTATTAAAATATCATACCTAGTATTTTTGGTAGTTTTATATTTAATAGTCTAAGAAATTGAGATAAAATAAAAGCAATTATAAACTATAAAAGGTATGCATAGAATGTTTTAAACCTAACTGCCACATTTTTAGTTATGACGTTTTTATTTCAATATGTTAATATTTTAATTCCACTAAATATTTTAAAGGAAATCGTTAAAAATAATTTAAAATAAAATATTCAAACAAGTTTTGGTCTAAAATGTTTTGAATTAATTCAGTTTTTAATATTAAAATAGGGCAAATCTCTCAAATAGAACTATTTGAAGTTTTTGTCACAAAACTAGATTTCAAAGAAAAAAATGACCAAAATAGACTTTTTATTGTATTGGGAGGGGCGTCTATCCGTGGGCATTCCTTCCCCTTGGGGATTAGTCTGGGCCTTCTGGGCCTGGGATACCCCCAGGTTAAAAAAAAAAAAAAAAAAAAAAAAAAAAAAAAAATAGACTTTTTATTTTTTTAAACTAATATTTTCTTATTTTATTTTTAATTTTAAGCCTCATATCCAAAAATCACCTCATAACTCTAAACCCTAAGTTTAGATTAGTTAACCAAATAGATATAAATGTATATTTACACTATTTACTAAAGTCTATTTTAATCATTTTTCTTCTTAAAGATTATTTTAGTGAAAAAATTTTTTTAGGTCTATCTTATGGTATTTTTCTTAAAATTATTCAATTTATTTATTTTTGAGTGTTTTAATCAATTGTATTGTTTCCAAAAGTCTGAACAAAATTTATGATTGTTCAAACATAACTACGATGTTTTTTCATTTTTTATGTTTTAAATATGTTATTATAGTTAAATCTGTCTAAAATTTTAAGAGATTCCTTATTAATGAGTCTAAAACATATTTCAATTTATTTAAGAAGTTATAAGATATCAACATATTCAAAATAATCTGAATGATAATTTAAACTTTAAAATCTATTATTATTTCTTTGAAAGCATACTTATTTATAATATTTTAGAATTCCTCAACAATACAACTATTCAACAGAAAAATACTTAGATATATATACAAATGCATCTTTTCAATATTATTGATGTTGTGTTATGTTTTGAGTGTTAGTGTGTCGTTTTATAAGTTAAAATAGAGTCAGTTTGGAATAATAAATTTTTTAGAACTAACCGCCTAATCACTCTCTAGCATAATTATTTGAGATTTGAGTTATTGACTATATGGTGTATTGAATGGAAACACCAAAGGGGATTGACTTACCAGTAACATTCATTCTTACTATGAGTGTCTCAAGGAACCAAAACTAACCTCCAACATAATCTACTCAATTTGTTTATTTTGAGACTTGGTATACACTAAATTAGATTCCTCTTATAGATCTGAAATATAAAAGTATGTGTTTTTTTGGTTCATGTTTCTCTCCCCTTAAGAGCAGAAAAAATTAGTAAAATGATATATGTCAAAAAGAACTGAACATGAGCTGGTGGTTGCAACCATTAGAGCTTGATTCATGGAATCATGTCCAAAAATCTTAGTCAATTAAGAAAAATGATATCCTTCAAAATAAGAGAGACATTGACTGAGTGTAGCAAGAAAAGAGATATAAAAGGAACCAGAGAATACTACATGTAAGTCCAGATACATGTTTGGGTATGAGTTCATGTGTCATGTGATCAATATTCCTAACATGAGCCTACACATTAATTTTAGAAATGAGGTCGGTAGAGGTATGTCAGATAGTATCTAGTGAGTTATGGAGTGGATGATTAGGTTGTTAATCCAATGCTAAGTACCTAGAGTATTTCTAAAGTGGATACTGATTTGATGTGTCTTGCAACATTGCAACGGTGATGGTAGTATTTCTAAAGAAAGGTGAATTCCCATGTTTTCAAACCTCTTCTATATGTTCATTCTATGTTTTGCTTGAGGGTAAGCAAAGGATAAGTCTGTGGAAGTTGATATATCATGGGTTTTACCGGTTTTTTTACCAAGATATAAGTCCTAATTAGATTCTTTATTATGTATTACGAGTCTGTTCAAGGGTCGCTACAGGTTCATGTGCATTTTGGAGCATCAAGTGGAGAGAACCCAAAACTTAGAAGTCAGAGTTGAGATGGTGCCACTCGACACCCTTGCTTATGGAGCCACCCTACCCAAGTTTCCGAATTACAAGATGACCCAAAGTTTCCAGTAATAGAAAAGACACTCCTAACAAGTTTTAGACCTATATTATGTTATCTTAACCCGATGTTTAGTCTACGCTTTATTTTACCTTAGAATTTTGGGGAGAAGATTAATTAAAGAACTCTTTCACAAATTGATTGAAACTCTAGTATTTTTTACCCTTATGATTTTATGAAATCTATTCAGACTATTCTTATGTTTTCCATGATTATGTATGAGTAGTTTGCTTGTTAGATTGAAGAATTTTCTAGGGTTGTAATGAACTTGTGATTTATAAACTACTAGGGTAATCTGATTATATCTTTCACGAGGGTTGATCTTTATGCTTGTTTCTAGAATATCTAACTAGAAAATTGATCCTAAGATAGTTATGATACAAGAGAGAGTAATCGACTACCTGGATTGAATCATGCTGAGCTAAGTTGTTAGTCGCAACGAGAGTTGGTCTACGACTTAGTGAACAAATTGAACTGAAACTTATTGATTATATAGAGTATTTGGATCCATAATGAGAGTTAGCTTTCAAAGATGTAGACATATGATTATTATCGGGCGAGGGCTGGACTGCTTACTAATGAATTCGAGTTCAGCGTACTTAACAAAACTCTTAGCATCTAGTTATCTAAGTTTTAATTATATGTTTGAATATATGTGAGTCTAGCACTTTTCTCATATGTTTTTAAAAACTGATTTTATTACTTTGTTTTGATGTATTGTTTTCATATTATTGACTTAGCTTAACCAGAAACTGACAGTCTATCGTGTGATCTATGCTCGATGTGTATTTGATCCTCAAGTATTCTTACAATACTTTTATTTAAAAGAATGGCTTGAGATTAATTTGAGCTTATCACCCTTGCTGAGAGATTGATATCATTATGGATGTGTTAGCAGCTGCAAATGTTGCGCCTTCTCAGTCACCTATTATGGAACAAATTTATCTCAATCTTTCATTTTGCAAGACTCATATGCTTCTAAAAATGACCAACCAATTGATCCAACCACTCATGTCCCCTTTAACCTTCTACAATTCCATATGGAACGGGAGCTTCGCCGTGATTTGAGATAAATAATAATAATAAAATATGGAAAAATAAAATTACATTCATTTTTATTTGATTACTTTTTTGGAGAAATCATTTATCTATTTTCATATTCTAAGAGAATAGTTTATTAATATTAAAAATTAAATTTTACTGAAATATCAATATATATTTGGACGGAGTTTCATCATGATTTGAGATAAATAATAATAATAAAATATAGAAAAATAAGAATACATTCAGTTTTATTTGATTACTTTTTGGAGAAACCATCTATCTATTTTCATATTTTAAGGGAATAGTTTATTAATATTAAATTTTATTGAAATATCAATATATATTACAGTGTAAAAACTGTGTTTGAGAGCGATAAACAGAGAGTAAGCAGAAATTTGGATGACCAAGAAGCAGACACGTGCAGTGGTCTGGTAAAGGCAACAGTGATCGAGAAGTCAGCAAGTGTCCGTTAAGACAGCGACACGTGCTCTCGAGCCCGTCGTGAACCACTTGCTCCTCTTTTTGCTTCTCGTTTATTCTTCTTAATTACTACTACTATTATTGAATTCCACATATCACATTAACTATCCCCCTTATTAAAGTTTATTCAAATTGCGCGAGTGCAAACACATGTTTAGCTCTTAAATTACTCTCTAGGTGTTTATTCTAGTATGAGTTTAAGCGGTGTGACGTAAGATATGACATAATATATATTATAAAAATATGGGTCTGCATTCTTGTTAAATATGATTAGTAGTTGGAAAAGAAATTTATAAAGCTATCTAAAGTAAAAAGTAGTTATATATAGTATATACGTTTTTTTTTTTGTTTAACCAGGTGTTGAGCTTGCGCCCCACCACCTAGGCCCGGTGCCAGCCTTTGTCTGTACCTTTTACGGCCCTAGACACACCTCTCCAAATCGTAGCCTAGGGACCTCGAATCCCTGACCTCTCGGCTAAGGAAGTACCACTGGGCTATCACGCTTTGGTTAGTATATACGTTTGTTGCATATATAAGTATACATATGTATGTTTATTTGCATAAATATGTGTAATGTTTGGGTTGAATATCATCGCTAAAACTTGGACAACTCACTTAAGTATTTAAATTAAAATAATTACTTGGCTTTATTTAGCTTATCACTCGTTTTTGTTAATGAACAAAATTATACTTTCATAAAGTATAGTAATGTTTTTATATATTTCCATTTTCATAAGTAAATCAACAACATGTGACATATTTATATAACTATCTTGAAGTTTTTCTTTCTTATATATTATGTTTTTCGAATTGATTAAAATATATGTAAAACAATAAGCTTTCTTTATAAATAATAAAGTTATTCAATTTTGAATTCTAACAGATAATCTACCAATACTTTTTAAATAATTTATAAGTAACAAATAAAACAAGACAAGTAATATGAAAGGTCTTCATATTTTAGTAAGTACTTAAAATTATAAGTATTCGTTTTTAACAAATAAAATACAAATAATTTCTTTTACTATTTGTACAAGCCAAATCAAATACTAAATATAATAAAATATCAAATACCTGGCTCGTGCCCGTTCCTACTTGAAATTTCTGAGTACAAAAGAATAAAATAGAACTATTTAACTCATAGTAACTACAAAATGCTTAAAGCAGATACTTACCTATATACATTGTGCAAGTAAGTGTCTACATACTTACATATATATTGTGCAATTAACTACATGGGTGTAGTTGGATGGTGTATGGCATCGTATCAATGTTTTCAAGGGACTTAGATTCGAATACGCGTCAACTCAGATTTATTCATCTATGTGGACAAACGACATAAATATTTAATTTCTTTATTAAATTTGGTTAAAATTGATTTCTAGAGATTAATCGGTTGAATTTTGATCATCACAAACACAGACACTCTAGATTATCCAAAAAGGTAACTATCTCCATAAACACACGTACATTTAGGAATTTATTTGTATAAACCATCGAGAACAAGCTACAGAGAAACTAGGTAATGATATTCAAATTCTGTAGGCACATACAACCTAGTTGAAAAAGATCCGACTTCATTTTTTCTCGTCTTTCTTTTGATGACATCTCTGTTTGCTTTTAAAAAATTTATCATCAGGATATAACCACAGAAATTACCGAATACACCATTTATAATCAGTCACCGATCAACATCTTTTTCTTTTTGTGGTCAAGTTAGTACCAACCGAAATATTGAAGGTGGTCAACTTAAATAGTATTTGAAAAGACATATCTACAAAGCTTCTACATGTATTCCTTTTTTATTTGCAAGAAAATATATACACTCTATAGCTAACGAGCCCACATCAATGCTTAATTTTAGCTATTTCTATTAATTTTCAAGAATTGACTTAGTTTTGTATCGCACTTAATAATAGTATATGTTTAAAATTTTATTTTAAAGTTGGTAAACCGTTGTGTGCGTGTTTTATTTAATGCCAAATCAGACAAAATTGGTCCGCTTTGAAAAAATTAAACCATTACATTAGACAGAGGAATATGGCAATTAAAATGTTCAAACCATTTTATAAATAAAATTAAATCATTTTACATTCAATAATCATAAATATTATTTCCACGATAAGCAATAATAATTTATTCAGATTAGATTTTGATAGGTACACCCGGTGTGGATATTTATTTAAATTTTTTAAAACATGCAATATATTTATTATACATAAATATTTTTACATTAATGTTGAATTATTATTTGTATTGAATGTTGTTTTGACTCTTATTATATAGAATACTATTTTTATTGAAAATTATTCCGTATTGAACGTATTTTTTAATACACATAATTTTAATGATAATACGATAATTAATTAATTATTTGATTTTTTATTTGTATTTATGTAAGTTTTATATTATTCATATATATTAATATTTAAAATTTTGAAAATAATTATTATATATAATAAAATAGACTACTTATATTTGGAAATGGAAAATTGATATGATTTAATTAATTCAATGGTTAAAATAATTTGATTGATTTTATATTATATTATTTGTATTAATATATATAATTAATTACTGATAAAATTAATTAATTTTTATATTTTAGTAATGATTTTCTTAAAATATACTCCCTCTGTTTCATATTAAGTGTCATTGTAGAATTTTTTTGTTACAGAATAAGTGTCGTTTTCAAGTTTCGATGCAGAATTTATTAATTTTATAGTGTAATTTATTTTTCTATTGTTATAATATGGTTAGGTGTATATGTAATTATGTTTTTATAGAAAATATGCAAAATTATTTATTTCTTTAATCAGTATGCACAAATGTAAAGTGACTTAATATGAAACAGATGGAGTATTACCATTTAAAATAATCATTAATGATGATCCTATATAAAATTAATTGATTGAATAATTTAAGAAAGATTAGTTAATGCTGATAAGTAATATTATTTAGTTTCTGTTGGCAATAATCATAATTAAAGAGAAAACAACCATTAAAATCTTGAACTTTTAAATTAAAGTAAAAAATACTCCAACCCATGTTTGAACTAAAAAAATCTTCAACTTTCAAATATTGACCGTTTTAACTCTTATATTTTGTTGACTCGACCATTTAAGAAACCCTAATAGTCAATGTTAAATTTGATTAAAAAATAGTCTGTTAACTCTTTAAATAATGCTATTTTAAGAAATGATTAAATAATAATCAAACAATGTTGTTCTACTTTTAAAAATACTTAAAACATCTTTTTCGCGAGACGAGAGCCTCAAATCGATTTCATCTTTCTCATTTTCGAGTGAAGAAATGAAGTCGATTTGTGATTCTGATTTTGCGAAAGAGATGTTTTAATTGTTTAGAGAAGAAAAACAACGTTGTTTGACAATTTTTTTTAAAATGACATCATTTAGAAAGTTAGCAGACATTTATTTTTATAATCGAGTTTAACAATTGATTATTCCAATTTTTTTAAATGGTCGAATCAACAAAATATAAAAGTTAAAACGACCAATATTTGAAAGTTGAAGATTTTTTTGGCTTAAACATGAGTTGGAAGTTTTTTGACTTTAATTTAAAAGTTTGAGATTTTAATGGCTCTTTTCTCCATAATTAAATTGTTAGTTTAAGGGTTAATTCATTAAAAGTTACTTAAGGTCTAATAAAATAGATATTTTGTAGAGGAATATGGCAATTCAGTGAAAAAGTCATGTAATAAGGGGTAGAACTGGAAAGAAACAGAGAAGAACTGGTTTGTGTCCAATCTCTCTCTCTCTGATCATCACTCCTTTAAATCACCATCAAAGAAATTCCAATTTTCTCGGATTTTCTTTCTAAATTTTTATTCTCACAATCCCTAAAACCCTAGCCCTCTTTCACGCTACTCAGCTCAAAGCTCAACAACCTCCTCTGTTCCTGTAAGTCTCAGATTTTCTTATAAAGTTTTGAACTTTTGCCGGAAAAAAAATAAACTAATCAGATAAAGAATCAGAATTTTTGAGCTTTTTTTTCAATTATGATTCGAAAAAACAATTTCAGATCGATGATTTAGATTTCTTGATGAGAGTTTCTAAACCAGGAAAGCCAAATTCAATTTAGAAAGAAACTTATTTGTTTTAAACCTACTTGTTTCAAACAAATCAAGCAAGAGAGCTTGACACCTGTTTCATCTAGAGTCCAACGATCTGCATAGAATCCAGAACACTATACCAATAAATTTAATTTATCTTCTTGTTGGTAACTAAGAAACAACAACTCAATTTATTAGTATATTTCTTTATTTCATAATTAGAGAAACACACCAAAATCTTTATATAGAGACTGAACTCGATTTCTGCATTTTTTGTCTTGTTATCTTTAAAGTCTCCATTGATAAACGCTTCAGCCGAAAGTTGCTGTGTTCAGATCAATTAAACTGGCTTAATTGTTTTTATCATAGCTTCTGATTCTCCTTGTAGCTGTTCTTTGATTTCTCACTTTAATTGTCTTTTTACCATCATCAGTGTTATTTAAGATCATCAACTCTAAACCCATTTGATCAAAATGATTTTTTTCAATCTGTCAGATCCAGAAGAAGTAGATCATAAATTCGAATCAGAATAACTGATATATCTTAAGTATGTTGACATATGAAAGTAAAAGCATGTAGATAATGATATAACATAAGCATATATGTATATAAATATATAGATATCTAGAGATTTGTTCTTCTGATGAGATTGATTCTTTGGTTTTATTTCATCTTCTTATTGCAGGCCTGAGATTGTTTCAGACAGTGCTTATGATGACTCTGCAACATAGCTGCAGACAAGCTTAAACGAAGCTGTATCTACTGACTTTGATGGTGAAATATCAAAAACCCTAATTTAATTTAATTTTTTTTTTACTCTGAGGGTTTTCATCATCAATGCTTACAAAGTACAGTGGGTAAGCAATAAAAAGTTCAAAGTTAATCTTTAAGAACAAAAAAAAAAAAACCTAAAGTTCAGATTTTTAATTTTGGGGGAAACCAAAAAAAATGCCCTAAATGGTTATAGAGAAGCTTAGGAATGAGATTATTGGAGATCTGATGAAGAACAACAATGGCGACGTCGTGGATAACAACAACAACAGTAACCGGTTAAGCCGGTGGCACCACAACTCTTCAAGGATCATTAGGGTTTCAAGAGCTTCAGGTGGCAAAGACCGACACAGCAAAGTCTGGACTTCCAAAGGCCCACGTGACCGGCGTGTCCGGTTATCAGTCTCCACCGCTCTTCAGTTCTACGATCTTCAAGACCGGTTAGGTTACGATCAGCCCAGCAAAGCCGTTGAATGGCTTATCAAAGCCGCGGAGGATTCCATCTCCGAGCTTCCTTCTCTCAACAACACAAACTTTCCGGTTAACGGTGATGATGAGAATCAGATTCCGACAGTAACTGGTGCTTCTCCTGCTCCTGCTGCGGCGGCTAACTCTTTGTCTAAATCGGCTTGTAGTAGCAATTCAGACACGAGCAAGAACTCTTCTGGTTTGTCTCTTTCGAGATCGGAGCTAAGGGATAAAGCTAGAGAAAGGGCTAGAGAGAGAACAGCTAAGGAGAGAGACCAAACTACTTCGTTTACCGATCTGTTAAATTCCGGTTCAGATCCGGTTAACACAAACCGGCAATGGATGGCTCCTTCTTCATCTCCTCCTGCTCCTATGGAGTATTTCAGCTCGGGTTTGATTCTCGGGTCGGGTCAAACCCATTTCCCAAATTCTCACCCTTTCTCCGACCATCATCCTCATCCTCATCATCAAGAGTTTTCCTTCGTTCCCGACCACATGATATCTCCGGCAGGATCCAACGGCGGTGGAGCATTCAATCTCGACTTCAACATGTCGACACCCTCCGTGGCCTCCACCGGCGGGTTCAGTGGTTTCAACAGGGGGACCCTTCAGTCCAATTCAACTACTCATCATCATCAGTCTTTTCTCGCTAATCTACAGAGGTTTCCATCATCAGAAGGTGGTGGAGGTCCACAGTTCTTGTTCGGTGCACTGCCTGCAGAGAATCACAACCCCCACCACAACAACAATCACCAGTTTCAGCTTTACTACGAGAATGGATGCAGAAACTCAGACCAAAAGGGTAAAGGCAAGAACTGATGATACTGTATTACCATTTGCATCTTTTGTTTTCAGTTTCTTTATTTGTTTTTGCTTTATTCATCACCCAAATGTCATCCTTAATGTGTGTTTAATCTGTTTAGGGGTTTCCCTTTTTTGTTTAATGGTCCAATTTGGAAATCTTTTTGAATTGGGGTTTGTAATGTTGTATTTGTGATAATATCATTTTGTTTGTGGTTTATTATTTTTTGGCTTGAATCTTTAGTTAATTGTTATAGTACACAATGATACTGTTTCTTGGTATTCATGAACAGGTATAGGTCAAGGTTATAGGGTGAGCCTTTTAAGAATACTAGATTGAATCAAATCAAATATCAGAAGAAGAAAAATACATAAATTAAATGAAGAGACAACAAACCTAAAAGGAAAATAAAAATACAGATAATTTCAATTGATAGGGGAAGAATAGTTATGATAGATAAATGAAACTGAAAATTTAGGGCAATGCCCGTTAGGCATTGAAGAGAGTGAAATATTTAAATGATTTGTCTCCTGTTGTGATCTCTGTTTGGTTCCCTTCTTCCTTAGCATCTCTCTCATGTCTTTCTTTCTGGCTCTCTCTCTATATGTATTGTTTCATATCTATCTATGTACATATGGATATATCTTCCACATCTGACAGCTGTTGTCTTCAACAATGGCTATTCCCAAATTTTCATAATTTTTTGTTATGATCTGTTTTTATTACTTTAAGTTTTTTAACTTTTTGTTTCATGGGCTACTTGATCTTCTTCTGCACCCACATGGCTAACCCATCTTTTAGGGTACTAGACAAAGTATTATTAAATTTATTCTCTTAGTTGTTTATTTATTTTAGGAAAGCTTTTAACTTTAGTGTGGTTTTGGGATTTAAAGTAAAGTTGGTGTACTTGTGTTTCATATGTTCTGGAGGGCTTTTTTCATGTTTAAAGAAAATAAACAGGATTCCTTCAACTTATTTTACAATCCTCTTTAGTTACGTTTAAAAGCTTGCTGATAAATGTCAAAATCCTTTCGTTTTTGAACTCATAAATAATATTATAGACTTTATATCAACACTTGTTTTACTGTAAGATTTTGTGTATCCGATTTTGCTTCTTTCGTGAGTCATGTATTAAGGTATTTGTTGGTGTTTCGAGTTCCAATGTTTGGTATCGTCTCTGTTCATCATCTTTGGCACACACTTTTCGAATTAATGACTCTTCTATCTGCATCTTCTGAATGAAGAGAGTCAAATGGTCCTTATTACTGTTTATTATGACAAGTTTTGTCACATTTATAATGATTAAAAGATTGAGACAAATATCGTTTACTAGTCAGTGGTCCATATCTTACAAACTAGTAAAAAAAAAATTGAAAGAGGACAACAAAATGAAAGAAACAAAAATGGTTCTTTTGAGAGTTAAATCGATTGCCGACAAAAAAAAGAGAGTTAAATCGATCATTTTTCGAAAACGGATCACAAGCCAGTTCAAAACCAAAAGAAAACTAGTCGATCGGAAAACAATTCTATTTATAATTTCGCTATAGGATTCTTTTTGTGTTTCAACTTACGTTAAATTGTGTTTAGACTGGAAAATTTAGAACCTTAGCCAATTAAGCCCCCTTGTGTCCTTATTAAGCACCCTTGTGTCCTTAAAAGCCGAAACTATTTGTTTATATAATGATGTGTGTGATGTTGTCCGTATGGTAAAAGAGGATTCAGACATGATGTTGTTGTTGGAGACGGATTTCACCCAACTCCAAACCCGGTCTAAAAACTCGATCCAATATCTCGAAGGCCTCAGTTACTATTTACACATCAGAGTCAAAAGATAAGTAAATATATCTCTACTTTCACTGTAGTATTTCTGAGAGGTAAGAGCATGTTTAATGGGGTTGCTTAAGAGGATTGCTTAGGGGGAGAGTTGCTTATTTTGAAGAGAGAGGGTAGTTTAAGTTGCCAAAATAAGCAACCCATTTAGCATGGTTCTTGCACTGTTCACGGGTCCCACTAACACGTGGCGGCCCGTGAGTGGTTCGTCTTAATTTTTTTTTTTTTTTAAAAAAAAATCAAAAAAGAAAAATAAAATAAGCAACCCTCTTAAGCTACCCCCATTAAACATGCTCTAAGGTATTAACTTCCATTCGGTGTGATTCTTTTAACCATGTTTGTGATGCTACACAATTGATGTCGATCATTTTTTGTTATCAATTACCACATTTATTATGTATGACAAAGTTGATAAAAAAAACTTTGTCTTTGGTAACAAGTGATTGTATTTGATCAAAGGTGAGATTCATTTGTGTTTTTGTAAGACAAGACTATGCACTTTGGATTTGCCGCTCTTTCTCTATTTCTCACTTTCTGTCTCTCTTGTACTCTTCTTGTATGTGATGATATTGGTAAGAAATGGATTTTAACATAAACTTAGAAGTCAAAAACGGGTTTCAATCAAGCTGAAAAATGCCTAAATCATAGGTTATATAAGAAAGAGATGGCATTTATAAAACAAAC
Source organism: Moricandia arvensis (assembly GCA_905132765.1). Taxonomy (NCBI): domain Eukaryota; kingdom Viridiplantae; phylum Streptophyta; class Magnoliopsida; order Brassicales; family Brassicaceae; genus Moricandia; species Moricandia arvensis. The sequence continues at coordinate 75,156 of CAJHQP010002350.1, read as the reverse complement.
CGTGGCGAATACGTTGCTATTTCAATTTTTTTTTTTTTTTTAAATAGTTGGGCCTTATTATGGACTAATGAGTTATAGTGATAATGGACTTAAGGCCCACGTCCCTCTCGCCTGCTCCTATAGACGAGACGTGACAATCTATTCCGACAATCGTCTCAGCTGCGAACCGACACCGTAGATTAATCCTTGTATCTGAAGACTACTATGTACGTACATCATCTTCTCGCTCTGCTTTATCGTTCATTGGTCAATTTAGTTTTATTTCTATGGATCTCTGTGTATGAAGCTTAGAGATTACTTTTGATTCGTGTTTCTTGGTAGTGTTCTTGAACTGGTTCCTTGTTGTAGTTGTCTTGTGATGATTAGTTCTCTTATAAGATTCAAAATTTGGTTATTGACAGGGCAGATACTGAGATTTTGAAACCTGTAAATTTAGTAAAAGTTTATATAATTTTATTTAGCAAATTTAGGAACCTATATATATATTTTCCCCTAAAACTGAGTGCCATAGGCTAATGCTTCACCAGTTTATGCTTAGAACTGGTCCTGGTTATTGCATCTATAAGATTCAAAGTTTATAACTTTGCTTGTTCTTTGTTGTTTGTTGTTTTAAGTATATATACAAGGACAAGAATGTGTTGTGGAAAATGGAACAAGAAGAAGCAGAGAGAAGCACCACCATTGCTACATCAACCTCTGAAGGGTCCAATTTAGATTCAATAGCTCGAGTGAGGAAGCTCTTGTTCCGCCAGATGCTAGTTGGAATCAAAGATGGGAGATTCTTCCTTGGCAATTTTCCACTGCATTGACAAACAAGGAAACATACTTCTCCAAGGCACAGTGGAGTATCGCAGCATAAGAAGATTGTCTCCTTCCCCTACTGAACAGCGTGGTCTTGGTATGATCCTAATCCCTTCCTCTTGCAGGACGTCTTGCCATGTCGATTGCTCTATCGAGGAACAGCTTTCGTTGATCCAGCTTAAAGAGTAGAGCCTCTTTTTAAAGACTTGATGAGTAGAATCTCGAGAGATTGCATCAGTGTATAACAAAAAACACTAGTCTTTGTCATGGATTTGGTTTCTTCATTATGCCTACAAGCAACTGTATTGTATTTACATTTAGAAGACAAATGTCTGAAACTTCTTCAAATTGTATTAACAACACCATTAGGAAAAACATAGTCAGAGATGTTTTCTTCAGAATCTGATCTTTGAAAGCTGTTCCATACATAATGAAGCAAGGTTCTGTTCAGACAAAAACTCAGACCTGAAAACACACTGGTCAGCTTGATTGAAGAAGAAGAGAGTTCTATGCCTATGCTCATAGATTTGGAAGAAAAATTACATTTCACCTTTGTGGGTGAATGTTGGCAGTGTTGATGCCTATGGGGTATGTTCATAAGAATCAGGCAATGGCCCTCCAGAGTTTGCTAATGAAATACTGATTGTGAGTTTACCTGAGTTGATATCAACATCTGTTTGGATAGCATCTCGAGTAATCTTCCCATTAGGTGAAGGTATCTCTCTGCCCAACCCACTTAATTGGGTTCATGTCAGCATCAGTCTAACATATATGCAAAGACTCTTCTTACTCTTCCGTTAACCCGGGTAAATCTTGAGGTGGTTATGTTGCCTCATAATCGGTCCTAAACATAGCCAAGTGAAACATTCCCTTATGGTCTCCAAAGTTTTGAAAAGACTCATATAGACATAAATCTTCAAATTTATAATTTTTTTCATCAAAACTTATTAAATCATGTTTTTAGCTTCTATAATCTTAGGGCCAGCCCTGTGTGAGCTGAGATCATAGCGAATATGAGACCTTTGTCGTTGACTGTTGGAAGTAGGAATATTTGCGTTCATGCATGCACTGACACTGTACACTATTATTCTAATATGATTGCAGAAACTTATTGGCTGCATCACTATAAAAGATTTGACTATAAAATAGAAACTTAGGTGTCTCACTTTAGCTATATACTATTTTTTAAAAAATTAATAGAGACGTACATCATTTTACGACTAATGAGATCTATATCAGGAATATTCAATCCACATTGTTCTTTTATATTTTTTCTTTATAGTTTTCTTCGCCACCTTCTCAAGAACACCACAGCCGCCCTCTCTCTCTCTCTTGGTAAGCTCTCTTTAAGCCTCTCTCGTTTATGATTTGTTTGTGAAAGATCGTGTGATTTTAGAATCTGGATCAGATTTTTGTGATCGCTTACTGTACTATTGTAGTTGACTCAGCCCTCGTTCTTGTTTCTGATTCTTGAAAATGATTTTGATGATGAAAACGTGAAAGAGATGTTTAATTCCACGCAGAAATTTATAAGAAATGGAGATAACGAACGTGATGGAATACGAGAAGATAGCAAAGGAGAAATTACCAAAGATGGTTTATGATTACTATGCTTCTGGTGCAGAGGATCAGTGGACTCTTCAGGAGAACCGTAACGCCTTCTCCAGGATTCTGTATGTTTTTTCCTCATTATAAATTGTTTTATAAAGTATATTGTCTGAATTTTAAATGGTTTGGTAAAAAAAAAAAAAAAACAGGTTTAGGCCACGGATCTTGATAGATGTAAGCAAGATTGATGTGAGCACGACTGTTTTAGGGTTTAACATATCTATGCCAATCATGGTTGCTCCTACTGCTATGCAGAAGATGGCCCACCCTGATGGTATGTTTTTTTTTTATTAGAGTTATGTCTTGTCAAGAAGTAGGTTTTGTCTTAAGAGTAACTTTATGTGAATGAAATGGCTTAATGTTGTTGCAGGCGAGCTTGCAACAGCTAGAGCTACTTCATCTGCTGGAACAATCATGGTTTTTGATTCTATCCCCTCTTCTCTCTCATACACCTTATTGCATTCATTTTGTGTTTCCTTTGATATACTTCATGTTTATGTGAATGTGATGTCTTATTGTTTGGTATTTTTTTCAGACTTTGTCTTCATGGGCTACTTGTAGTGTTGAGGAAGTTGCTTCCACAGGACCTGGGATTCGCTTTTTCCAACTCTATGTATGTATTGCACAACACCTTCTTTCATGTACTTGTTATTTTCTCTGTTTTGGATTGAGTTTGGCTATTGATTCAGGTCTATAAGGACAGAAACGTGGTTAGACAGCTTGTGAAACGAGCTGAAGAAGCTGGTTTCAAAGCCATTGCTCTTACCGTTGACACCCCTAGGCTGGGACGCAGAGAATCCGACATCAAAAACAGGTGATGAAACTTTGAAGGGTTTTGAGATCTTTTGCTTCTTCTCTTAATGGATACTCTCTTTGCAGATTCGCGCTTCCTAGAGGTCTGACTTTGAAGAACTTTGAAGGGTTGGATCTTGGCAAAATAGACAAGGTCAGCAACTACAAATGATTGAGATCCAAAAACTTTAATACTTAGATATCTTTTTTTGATCTGTTGATAAATGCAGACCGATGACTCAGGGCTAGCTTCATATGTTGCGGGTCAAGTTGATCAATCACTTAGCTGGAAGGTTTGAATCATGTTTCATGACTTCTTTGTATTGCTCGTCAAGATCCAGAAACATAATAGATTCTTGCTTGTCGTTTCTCTGTTTGTTTTTTCTTCTCCTTACAGGATATAAAGTGGCTACAATCTATTACAAGCTTGCCAATTCTTGTCAAGGGTGTTATTACAGCTGAGGATGGTAACACTCTGGATCTACCTTTTTTACTTTAAAAGTTCTCATAAATTTAAGAACATACCTTTTGATCATTTGATATTTTGGCAGCAAGAATCGCGGTTGAGTATGGAGCTGCAGGGATCATAGTTTCTAACCATGGAGCTCGTCAGCTTGATTATGTCCCTGCAACTATAATGGCTCTTGAAGAGGTTAACCTCAAAACACTTCTAACTAAAGCCTTCATCTTCTTCATTTGAACATGATTCGACCCGAAAATATTTCAATATCACAGGTGGTTAAAGCGGTGGAGGGTCGGTTACCGGTGTTTCTTGACGGTGGAGTTCGCCGTGGAACTGATGTGTTTAAAGCATTGGCTCTTGGAGCTTCAGGTGTCTTTGTAAGTTCATTCATATCACACACACTCTTTAGCTCTTGTAGTTTCCCCTGTTGCTATACTTTTTGAACTAAGTATTTACTGGTTTGGTTAGGTTGGGAGGCCTAGCTTGTTCTCGCTTGCAGCGGACGGAGAAGCGGGAGTGAGGAAGATGCTGCAAATGCTAAGAGACGAGTTTGAGTTGACAATGGCACTAAGTGGCTGCCGTTCCCTGAGGGAGATCAGTAGAAACCATATCAAGACCGATTGGGACTTTCCTCATTACCTCCCGGCCAAGCTATAAGGGCAAATCTTATTCACTTCTTTTTATAGTGTCATCAAAGACAAATGAAAAGAGAGATGCATGTTTGAATTTATGATCCAATAATGTATTTCCCCATCCAACTTTTAGAATCGAAAATTTCTCTTTGAGGGAAAAACAAAACTTCCCTTCTTGCTCATCCATTTTTCCAATCCAATTTATTGTGGCATTCATTCCCTATTCAAATCAGAACTAATAGATTCTCTTCACAAATTATGTTTGGTGATAGAAAAGTGACGTGGGTGAGAAGCATGAGTGATACACTTTTGTCGTCTGTGGTTTAAGAGAAGAAAAGTTTTCATTGGGATTATTGACTTGGAAAGTTTTGGTAAGGAAGACTCAAACGACGTGAATTATTGGTTTCCATGAAAAAGACAAATGCTAAAATCAAAAACCTAGAGCATTCTCGATAACCACATACATTACACACAATAGGTTAATGAATTAATGCAGTTTACATTAACTCTACGGAGTTTGTTATTCAAACTTCCGTACTCTCACGATGTATGATTTATGTAGGAAGAAGTTTTTGAACGCAGTTTTCAATTCAAGATGTACCAAAGACATTTATTACAATACCATAAAACACTCCACAGATATAACTTTACGTTTGGGGAACACACATATGCTTTACAAAGACATTACATAGAGATGTTTATTAACGAGCATTATTGATGACTATTCTTGGCTTGCTTCGACATAAAGTTTTACATGAACCATTTGTGTACGTGTGGAGAAAAGATATAACCAAGTACCAATCCACATAACAAACCAGGTACATAAGCTATCGCCACTGCTATCCAACTAATCACTTGTTCATGTGGCTCCGACAAATCCTCAGATTCTTGTGGTGTATGATTAGGAACGTGATTTTCTCCACATATATCTTTGAGGCCATAGAGCTTGGGGTTGTTCATGAATGATGAACAATTTTGTCTTTGAAACTGCGTGCCTTGTGGTATTGGACCTTGGAGATTGTTATGGGAGAAGTTGACAATTGACAAAAAAGAGAGGCTGCCAAGATTTTGAGGAATTTGACCTGATAGCTGGTTCCGAGATAGGTCTAGTGCCTCGAGTATTGTCAGATTTGCCAATGATTCAGGTATATTGCTTGTAAATGCGTTACCTGAAACAAGAGGAGGCATGGTGAAGACCCTACGTTACCCATCCATTTTCATTTGTTTAATCGACAAACAAACAGAAACATGATTTTATCAATTCGAGAATTGGGGGAAAAAAGGGTTATGATGAAAGATTGAAAGTCTCCAAACTTGGTTCAAAACAGAAAGACTGTTAATTTGTAATCTTAATAGCATTCGGTAATATCTTAAATCTCAAATAAAAGTTGCATATGATGTTAAAACAAAGTTTTGTTTGTATAGCATATATAAAAAATGATGTTACCTGACAAGTTGAGAAGACGCAACCCCTTCAACAATCCAATAGATTCGGGGATTTTTCCGCAAAAATTGTTTTCCGAAAAATCAATAACTTTGAAATCTTTCCGGATTAGCCGAAACTCCATATCAACTCCTTTAAAAACGATTTTTATCGAATTATGGTAAAATTGAGGAGCATAAATCGGATCGTCCATGTACATGCGACCATCTTCTTTGGTTAAGTTGGTCATTTCACTCCAGTCTAAAAAATAGAAAGGCGGTAAAATTCCACTGAAGTGGTTATGTGAGATATCGATGACTTTCATACTTTGAAATCCAATGGGTATGTGAGGATGATGCAACGGCCCGTAGAATTCATTTGATCGCAAAATCATGACATTTAATGACGGTAGAGAACCCAGCCAAGATGGGAATTTGTCCTTGATTTTGTTGCTTTCCACATTCAAAAGTTGTAAATAAATGCAGCTGGTTAATGATTCTGGAAGTTTTCCCTCCAACTGGTTGTTGCTGACGTCAACTGCCAGTAAACTGGTAGCATTGAAAAATACATCTGGATGAATTCCGTTGAGATTGTTGTTTTTCAAATTCAGTGATCTGAGAAAACCCATGATATTCCTCAAACATTGAGGGATAGAGCCGTTGAAGTTATTGTTGGACAAATCCAAGAGATTTAACGATCGATGCTTGCAGATCCAATGGGGGAATGGTTCTCGAAAAGAATTTGAACTAAGATCCAATATCTCCATCCTTGTTGAATTGGAAACTTCAAATGCTTTTTCAAAACCGCTGAAAGAGTTGTGAGAAAGATTCAATTCCAACAGCCCCCCTAACCAACTTGGTAATTCGCCTTCCAACTTATTGTTGGAAAGAGAAAGGACCTCAGTGTTGAATGAAACTAAACTGGGAATTGACCCAAGGAAATTATTGTCACTAAGAAAAAGAATTTGGTGGTTGAATATAGATATGGGGATTGGTCCAGTGAATTTGTTACTACTAAGATCTAATTTTTGAAGATAGGGAAATTTTGATATGAATCTAGGTAAAGCACCGTCGAATTTGTTGTCACTAATTTCTAGTATCTGCAGCTTAGAAGACATGGATGTGTTTCTAAATTCTATAGGTCCCTTGAACTGGTTTCCATACAAACCAACGCATGTTAACGAACAAATCATAAACAAAGATGTAGGAAAAGGCCCAAAAAATAAGTTTCTACCCGCAAGAAAAAGCACCAAATTATGGAATACACTCATGTCAGGCGGAAGCGTGGATTTAAATAGATTATTGCTAATGTCTAAGACAGACAAACAATTGGTTAAATTTAGAAGTGAAAGAGGGAATTCACCCGTGAATTGATTGTATGAGATGTGTAACTCGGATAGTTTCCTAAAGTTGGCAAATGATACAGGAATATTTCCACTGAACTCGTTTTCATCAAGCTGTAGGTATCTTAGTTTTGTTAGGTTTCCTATTGAAGAAGGAATCTCTCCATAGAGATTGCAACGTACAAGAAATAAGGTACGGAGATGCTGGAGTTTGAAAAGACCACTATTTGTTTTCAGAGAGCTGTTGAGAGGGGCGAAATTAAGGTTAAGTGAGACCACCTCACCAGAATTAAAATCACACATGACACCCTTCCAATAACAGCAATTACTACTCTTGTTCCATGAACGTAAAGTTGGATGTGAGTTGGATACATTTACCGGGAACTCGTGTTTAAACTCCAGAAGAGCATCTCTCTGGTCCTGACCGCAAGAGTTGAGCAAAGGAGAAGCAAAAGTGTGTGGAACGTGGAAAACAAAGAATGAACACATGGTAACAATACCACAGAACCAATAAGATTGGCTTGAAATCATCATTACCCCCCCTTTTGTCTTTCTTTTGTGTTTGTGTTATATGTTTTTATGATTGTGCTTATGCAGCTTTTTATAGAAAAAAATAAAATAAAAATAAAAACTCAATTGTCTTCACTTTGAAAAGTCTTGCGTCAAGTCGTCGGAAAGTTTAATTTTGCCAAGTCTTCCAATCCTCTCGAACATCAGTGATTGATCGACTCAAGTCGTCGAATTCGGTTTGAGACTTTTACACATACTTCATTTTTCCTGTCGAAATTAATTGCTAACCAATGACTCAGACCATTTGTTGCTGGTCAAGTCGAGCAATCACTAAGCTGGATGGTCAGAATCTGTAACATGACTTGTTCAGTTGGTTATTATTTGTTCGCCCGCTCATAAACCAAATGACATATAATCAAATTTTTTTTTTCTATTAGGTTGGGCGGCCGATCTTTGCTTTCGCTTGCAGCAGGTTGGAGCTAACAATGGCACTAACTGGCTGTTGTTCTTTAAGAGATATCAGTCGAAACCACATCACGACCTATTGGGATATACCTCATTACTTCCCGGCCACTAGCCAAGCTATAATGGAATTTTTTTTTTTTTTTTTTTTTTGATAACCCAGTATCCGACCACAAAGCGTGATCGACTAGCCCACCGGGCCTAAGCCCACGCTATTACAGAATTTTTAAGCCTCCACTTAAGAGCCCCTGGTTACGCTAGTGGTCTGGAGCGCCACATCACATCCGCAGGTAAATTATGTGGTGGCCGGGGTTCGAAGTCGGGTGGCGGGCACCTCAGCCGAGGTTCCTTTACCACCAGGCTACGAAGCCCGGTTAAAACTGTATAGGTTGAACTTTTTATAATGACTGGGCTCACCCCGAAGGGCCACCTCGCCAGAAACCATATAACGTACCCGAGAAACCTCTAGGACACTTAGTGGCCCAGGCCATCTGCGAGTACTGGTTTTTTAGCTAACCCAGTTCCACCCCGCTGTCCCCGAGTATCGAACTGGCGACCTCGGGTAGTCGTGTGCGAGAAACAACCTGAGTACTGCCGCTAGGCCACCTCAATGTTCTCAAAACTGTATAGGTTGAACTTTTTATAGTGACTGGGCTCACCCCGAAAGGCCACCTCGCCAGAAACCATATAACGTACCCGAGAAACCTCTAGGACACTTAGTGGCCCAAGCCATCTGCGAGTACTGGTTTTTTAGCTAACCCAGTTCTACCCCGCTGTCCCCGAGTATCGAACTGGCGACCTCGGGTAGTCGTGTGTGAGAAACAACCTGAGTACTGCCGCTAGGCCACCTCAGTGTTCTAAAAAAAAACAGTATAGGTTGAACATTTTATAGTGACTGGGCTCACCCCGAAAGGCCACCTCGCCAGAAACCATATAACTACCTCGCTATAATGGAATCTTATTCACCTTTTTTGATAGTCATCAAAGGTATCATGGAAGAAAATAGATGGATGTTTTTATTTATGATCCAATAATATAGTTTCAATCCAACCTTAATAATCGAGTAAGAGAATTAGACATTAGAATGTAGTGATAGTATTTGAATGTTAAGACCAAAAGATTCTCGAATAATGCGATTTTGTTTACAGGTTAAACTAGTGTTTCTATTATCTTCGTAGAAGACAATTTACAAACTATAGATGGAAAAATATACAATCTATACTACCTTACTTTTCTTTCATAATACCATGCCATTGTCATTTAATTGTTAATTAGAAATTCATTGATGATCATAATTATCTACACTTCATGATATGACCAATATATTTTGCAATATTATACCTGTTATGGAATTTTATAAAACATTTAATACTATTAGGATATTTAGGCCCTTATGTACAAAATACTAAATACAAATTTTATATTGTGGGATACAAAATATATATGTGTGGCATCCTAAGGCTTTTATAGTTTAGTCGGTTTACACATGTAATTTCTATATTTTTTTTTTTGCAATTTATTAGCTTTTACGATAATATTGATAATTATACATTACTAAAATTATACTAGATCCAAATTGATATGAAACTTCTAATACGTAGTTTTAGACTAGATCAAAACATTCAATACAGAGTATCATATATGTGTTTCTTAGATTAAACAAAATATAAAAATTGTAGAAACCGAAATTCATACTGTCAATTTTAGTGAACGAAGTAAAGCAAAGAAAACCTTACTTTTCTTTAGGTTTCAATTTTCTTTAAGAACCAATGAAAAGTCATCGAATAACGCATAAAATATAAAAAGATAACAAAACGAATTAAAAAAGTTAGATCTTTATTTCAAATTCGAATAAGAGCATAAAGATTGTTACAAAAGATTGTAAAAGCTTCGGCCGGAAGAGCTTTCAGCAAGTTTTCTAGTTCTAGTCGCCTAAAACCTTAAATCTAGTTGAGGCACAGCTCAATAACAAAAAAAAACGAAGAAGATACGAAAAAAGAAGTTTTGATTGATATTGGACTGTACCTTATGAAATGCTGCCTACATACCCTTCGTGGATAAATCTGAACATATTTCATTTAAAGAACTTGAACAAGAGATCAAACTACCTTTGCGAGTTCGTCTAGTAATCGAGTGCAAGACATATAAGACAAAGCACGTCAACAATACTGCCTAAGGTTCCTAGGTGCTAAGTTTTGTTCTGAGAATTGACGTCCCCTGCGTCCCTCTCCATTGCTTCTCTTATATAGGTCTCTAAGGTCGGTCTTCTTTCCTTTTCTTCCCCATATTCAAGTTTATCCTTCCACAAAAATCTTCTTTATCTCCTCGGTTTTTCCATAATTATCTTGAAACTTGACAATTATCTTCTTTTTTCATTTATCTTCTGCGGATATTCGGTAGACCGCAATTATAATTAGACTCATTCTAGTCTAAAATTGTAAGTGGGTCCCTATTGTGTTTTAGATCCTTTCGGGCCGTTTTGCGATTTAAACAATTTTTACGATTTAATTCAAAGAATTTGTCCTTCATATGATTACACGATGCTGGCTTTGCAAAATAATAAACCAATCGTATAATCGAGATAATATTGGTGTTTAAGTTAATAGTTATCATTTTATATGATTGAATCGAAGTTTTATGAGAAAATAATTCTTTGCGATTTTTAATGTAAAACTTCAACGAAAACTCCAATCGAGATGAAACAAGAAACAACCTAGTCAAGATCCAAAGGAGAAAGTGATGAAGAGGACAAATTCTAGTCTACCATGGGCGACTAGACTTTGTCGAGGTTCTAATCGCTTGTTGGCAACTAGACTTTGTGGAGAGCCTAGTCGTCCATGGGCGACTAGACTTGGAAACGATACAGTTGTTCCTTCGCTTGTACGTCTTGATCCGTTAATCGGGACGAGATAAGCAGGGCGGTAAGAAGTTTGGATGCGATGGTTTATTGCTTTCTTTGTTACTTGAAAGAGAGAAAAAGTTTATGCGGTAAATTTTAGACATCGGTTCCGTTGTGACCGTTTTTGACCTCAACAACAGAAATTTTTTTCGTAAAATTCATCATTTCTAGCAAAAATCTACTGTAAGAACGTTTTTTCGATCACTTCATCTTTTGATAAAAATTCTTTTATTCCTTGTCTGGGATAAAATATACGAAATTTGTTCTTGTATCTTTATGCAAAGAGGTTTGTGTTATGCCTTATAGTTTCTTTGACATTTTAATATGTGTTTAAGGCACAACTTTTCGGAGGATTTCAGCCGTTGATTTTGCCATGACCGATTTTTAACCCAACAGTTAGCCCCCAGCTCGTAAGATATTACGTTGAATTTCTTGCGAGATAGTGATTTGCGTGTTAGGTGGAATCAATGGCTAAAAAGGTCTGTTGCCGAAATCAGTTTTTTCCGAAAGTTGATATGATTGGGGTTGCGCCTTATGAAGGCTCCCTACGTACCCTTGTCGAAGGGATCATGCCTTTCCTAGTTTGTTTTGGAGTTAAGATTCTTACGACATATTTTTTAGTGAGACCTTTATGGTTTAGTTATATGTAGAGATTATCGAGCATGTTGCTGCCAATGACATTTTGTATTGGACCTTGGAAAGCTAACTCAAAGCTGTATCGTATTTCAAAATCTCAACTCAACCGCACTGTGAGAAGGTCTCCATCCATAGCTAAACATATGACGTGTCTACGCAGTTTTGCACTTCAAAAAGCTCCAAAGTCATCAAAGTTCTCCAAAACGTACGTAAACCTGAATATACTCTAAAACAATACCAATTGCATATATAAGACTCTAAAATCACACACACACACACACATACACACACACACACACACACACATATATATATATATATATATATATATATATATATATCATGGGTGAAAACATGTAAAACCCATGGGGAGAATTTCAAGTTTACGACTTTTGTTGTACCACTTTTCATTTTTATCTTCATTAAATAGACATTTTCATAAATACCATTTTTAAGAGGTAAGTTTTTTTTAAATTAATTAGAATCCGAAATTTTACATTCATAAACCCTACACCACCCTACCCCCACCCCTCAACTCTAAAACCTAAATCTTAGATTAATTAACTCAAGATTTATAAGTGTATTTTTCTCTTAAAAAATAAGACTAAATGTGATTAAGGTAAAAGTAAAAAATGGTACAAGGAAAATAGTATTTTGACAATTTCTCAAACCCATGACATATCACTTAACAACACACGCAACCTTTTGTTTGATGTATTTTTAAATATATGTTAAATAATTTTATGATTAAGATATTCACCCAAATATATTTGAATTATAAGAATACAATAAATAAATTTCAATTTAATATTTTCCTCAAAAATGATATAGAAGTGGGAATTATTTGGTATATAAAAACTTAAAAACATATTTTATTAGAACATAAGTATATTTTATTTGACATAAAAATATTTTATTGGAAAAATAAATTCATTAACATACATAAACATGCTAGTTATGTGTTGATTTATAAATAGATACATCAAAAATTATTAATGTATTTAAAAATATTATTTGACAAATATGTTATATAATATATCATTTGGATTGGTTTAATATTCAACAAGAATATGAGCAACTAACAAAATTCAAAAAATTTAAATTTTTTAATTTATTATAAATTATATTTTTCAAATGGAACAAGCATCCATACGAAAGCATATTTTGTAACCATTGCATTTTGTTATTGTGAAGAGTTTTATATGTATATTCTGTTTAAATAAACATATACGAGTGCACAAATCAGGCTCTAGTAAAGACAAACATCAACCACGTTTACACTGCAATGGATTTTTTTTTTTTTTTTTTTTTGCAAAGGTTAATCTGCATGTAAATCGAATATAGAAAAATTTCATAGGATAGCCATAAATATTTTTTGTCATAAATATAGAGTGCGATTGGTTAAAATTTTGGAGTAAATTGGACTAAATGTTATTCCCATTGGCCCACGATAGTTGGAGTAAATAAATTTTTTTTTGTTATCAATTATTATGTTTTTCGTTTAGCAAAAAAGTTTACTCTATATAAACAGGCGAGCATATAATGCTAGGCATAATAGACTCAATCATTTTTTTTACTTTTTGTTTTCACCATTTTGCGCCGGAAATTTACCAATCAGAGCCATAGTCTCAAAGTGTCAGAATGATCAAAATGTTTTATTAAATAAGTAAATAAACATTTATACCTTTGAAGTTAATTGATCTAGATTTTATAATTTAGATTTGAGGGATGTGATTTAAGGGTGGAGTTTAGGATTTTTGAAAATAAATAAATATTTAAAATTTAAAATAAAGATTTTTTAAAATAGTTCTAGAAAGAATTTTCGAATTTCAAAACAAACTTTCTAAAAATCTTTTTTGAAAAAATTTCAAATTCGAAAACTATAAAAAGATTTTTTTTTATTTAGGTATTTTGATTTTCTAATAATTTTTTTTGTCATTTTCTTCATTGTGAAATATTTTTGTGAAGAAAGCATATTTTACGGTTATTTGAGAAAATTGACTTAGAATATATATATATATATTCAAAAAAATTAAACAAGCAAGATATCATATTTATAATAACATATTTTTCGTATATAGACTACATATAGTTAGATTTTCAACTCTCACAACTAGAAAGTACAAACAGTATAAATTAACTATATCTGAACTCCAATAATTTATGAACTCATAGATTTATTAATTAATCTATCGATATTAAGTTTATAATCTTATTACATTCGTATAAGTTAAGAACTTTTTATTTTAAATCCATATTTTCTTAATTTTTTATTTACTACTATTTTATTTTTGTTTTCGAATGAAAATTTTTTCATATAAGTTTCTAATTCTTTCTCTGTCTCACTTAATTGGATATCTTCTTATGCATTCCTTTCCTGTGTTCTTTGAGATATATTTCAGACTTTATCACTTGTAATGTTGAGGAAGTTGCTTCCACGTGACTTAGGGTTAGCTTTTTCAGCTCTATGTAATTAGCAGAACATCTTATATATGTTTTGGCTTGACTTTACGACATTAACTCTCTTGATTTCAGGTTTACAAGGACATAAATGTGGTTAGACAGCTTGTGGAACGAGCTGAAGAAGTTTGTGACATATTTTGCTTAACTGTAATCTAGAGAATACAACAATAGTTTTCAATCTTTTTAGAGTTACTGACTAGACTGCGAATGGAACTCAGAGGATCCTGAGAATAGTTAGCTCGCTCCAAGGATACTACAGATCGAGATAGTTAGCTTGAGCATCCTGCACCCCGTGCTTTGCGTTTTTCTTGCCTTAGACATTTCATCTCCGGACTAGCCTAAAATTGATGATTGATCTCGCTAGATATTCTTGCATGTAAGATAACCTGTCGAGAACACTAGCGACTAGGAAGAGAGTTATAATAATCATCTAAAACAATATGGCTAGTCTCCGGCCCGACGAGACTGTAAAGAGAAGCCTATCATAAGCCCAAGAAATGAAGTGAATGCAAGGTCCATGTGGTGTAGAGTTCCCTATGATGTGTTTTCACATAAATTGAGGTTCTGCGTCGAGTAGTGTAACTTTGGCTGTCTAAAAACAACAAGAGATGTCAGTCCCAATTCTACATCAGAAGATTAGATAAATATTGTCTAACATATAATAAAATATATAAATTTAATTAGAATGAAACTTTTTGGAAAGAAGTCTAAAATTAAATTCATACGGACTTGACTTTTAGTTTTAAAATAGACAATATCACACTAGACAATAGAAAATTGGACAAAAACTTTCACAAACCCAACAATTAGTATCAGAATAAGGTTGACTAATAATCTACAAAAAGATCAAAATATCCTTCGAATAAGAATGAGAGGTACCTGACAAAGATTAGTCAGAAGATCCTAAACGTTCAGTTGTGAGAAAAAATATCGTCATAGTAACTCAAATTAAGCTTGCGATTAATGGTATACGATGGTGCCAAGATGATTCGTTGGAGAAAAAAGGACACAAAATGAGTGTGGTCTTCGGTTTGAAGGAGAAAATAAAATGTATTAATCAAAGTTTCACATCAAAAATTTAGATAAATAATAGTTAATATATAAGAAGATATACAACTCTAATTAGTACGAGTGCTTTTGTAAAAAAAAACAAAAGTAAATCTATAAGAGATTGTTTCTAAAACTCAAAATAAATAATATCGTATTAATCAATTAATAGAGAGTTGGACATAGACTTCAATAAAGCCAAGACTTAAAACCATTTATATGATATCAATCATTATATTTTAGTTTTTAAAGACAAATATCAGGGCATCATTATCGGTGGTTCTAATGCCATATCTTAGGTATAAATCAAATTAATTTAAATCAAATTAATGGGTTTAATCGTGGGACGTCGCTAAAATAAGAAGCCATTTGGCTTGTCCTAATGACATACGTGTCTTTTCGGGATTTGGAGATGATTATCGGTAGGGGGAGACCTAATTTGTCTCTCTCATTCACCGTCTCTCTCGAACCGTCTCTCTCTTGTTCTCTCTCGCGGCGATCGAAAGGGCGATTCTCTCGCAACGGCGCATCTCGTCTCCGACGGTTCTCCACTCGACGGATCTCCTCCGGAATCATCTCCTCCCGACTCTGGTTCTCACGCCGTCTCTATCGAACCGTCTCTCTCGTTCTCTCTCGCGGCGATCGAAAGGGCGATTCTCTCGCAACCGCGCATGTCCTCTCTGATGGTTCTCCACTCGACGGATCTCCTCCAGAATCATCTCCTCCTGAATCTGGTTCTCTCGACGGTTCTCTCGACGGTTCTCTCGTTGCTTCTCTCGAAGGTTCTCTAGATGGTTCTTTAGATTGTTCTCTCGTTAGAGTATAGATTTGATGATACTGTGGTAGAGTCTCAATATGTGTAGTATAGATTTGATGATACTGTGATAGAGTATAGATGTGATGATAGTGTGATAGAGTATAGATTAACAAGGTCCGTGTGTTCTGTTTTGATTTACTGATATGTGTCTTCTTTTGATTCTGAGGTTAATAGGTGAGGTGAGGCGAGGCTCCAACAACCAGGTTTCTAAGAGTAAACGGCTGTAAGAGAAACAACCACTTCGTCCACAGGTGATTAACTCTCCTTGCAGCGCCCAAGTAATGTAGTTTGTTTATTAATGAAGTAAATTTCTAGTTTGATTGCAACCAAAGCATTTGTAGTTGAACTCTTTTATCCGTAATGAAGTGAATGCACTTGTTAGTTGATTGCAATCTCGACTTTTTGTTTCTATACTGAATTGATAGTTTAGTTTGTTTGCAAGGATAGTTTGTTTGGGAGTTAATGCACTTTGTTGTTAATTTGACTTTCACCTATTAACTGTGATGTGTAGTGTGGAGTGTTATGGTTGTGTAGGGTAATAACTGTGATGTATTTTTGTAGTTAGGTCATTATGATAGTGTTAATTAGAGTCTCACATATTAAACCAGCCTCGTGTTCATAACGATTTAAACCCCAACATCTTCTTTCTCTCTTATCCCTTCTGTCTTCTTGGATTCCATGGATCCAAGGTTTCCATGTAGCCAGTCTGCTGGATACATGGGCCTTCTTCACTCTCAACAGAGTGTTCATCATGAGAACCCTCATTCTCAACAAAGTGTTCATCACGAGAACCCTCAATTCAGTTTGCAGATTCCTCAGTACAGTTCACAACAAAGTGAGGCTCCACGTCCACCTAGAGAGACACCCGTGGAGCGTGTGAGGAGACATCAATGGACCCCAGCAGAGGACAAGATTCTGATTAGTGCGTGGTTAAACACATCTAAGGATGTCATTGTAGGCAACAGTCAAAAGTCTGGGACATTTTGGAAGATAGTAGGAGATTATTTCTTCGCAGCTCTGAATGGTGGAGATGGTGGTGAAAGCAGGGAGCATCTCCATTATAAACAGAGGTGGCACAAGATAGTTGATCAATGTAACAAGTTTTGTGGTGCTTATGCGGCTGCGGAGAGACAAATAAGTAGTGGTCAGAATGATAATGATGTTCTTAGGATGGCCCATTAGATCTTCCACGCTGATCAGGAGTCAAAATTTACACTTGAGCATGCGTGGTAGGACACACTTCACAGTTAGCCGACAAGGTTGATTCTCTTAACTTCTTGTACTCGTGTAGATGTAAAATAAGTAGTTGTAATTCAGTAGATTCAGTAGATGTCAAAAAAGTAGTTGTAACCACTTATTACATCATATACTCGTGTTTTAATTCAGTAGATGTAAAATAAGTAGTTGTAACCACTTGGCCTATATATAAGAGAAACATATTGTATCAAAAACAAAGAGTACCCATACATTCAAACATTTCTTTATCTTTTCATTCAAAATGGCCTCTTCTTCCCATTATCATTACAACAAAGAGGTTGATGATGAATTTGAATCCATGGTTGAAAAATTCAAATCCCAGAGATTATTCCCGAACCGAAAGAGCGAAAACAACGTATTTTTATTGAGAGAAACCGGGAAGAAGGCGACATGAAGCTTTGGAATGATTATTTTAGCGACACTCCGACATTCCCGCACGATATATTTCGGAGACGGTTTCAGATGAATAAGACATTGTTCTTGGGTATTGTGCATCGTCTCTCTCAAGAATTTGAGTATTTTCAACCGAAAGAAGATGCAGCCGGACGGTCTAGCCTATCTCCGCTCCAAAAATGTACCGCATCAATTCGTCAATTGGCGTATGGCGGTGCGGCTGATGGCATTGACGAATATATCCGAATGGGTGAAACAACAGCTAGAAAATGTTTGCACCATTTTACCGCCGGAATAATCCACTTGTTTGGCGATCAATACCTAAGACGTCCAACACCGGAGGATCTGGAAAGACTACTATATGTTGGAGAACAACGTGGATTCCCAGGAATGGTGGGAAGCATCGACTGTATGCATTGGGAGTGGAAGAATTTTCCAGCCGCTTGGAAAGGAATGTATTCACGAGGAACCGCAAAACCCACAATTGTGTTGGAGGCGGTAGCTTCATATGACCTCTGGATATGACACACTTTTTTGGAGCTCCAAGTACTATGAACGATCTTAATATACTTGATCGATCATATGTTTTTGATGAAATAATTAACGGAAACGCTCCGAAGTCAATTTCCATGTCAACGGAAGGGAGTACCATTTGGCTTACTATCTCGCCGATGGTATTTATCCGAAATGGGCTACTTTTATTCAATCCATCCGACTCCCACAAGGTCCAAAACATTGTTTATTTGCTAAACACCAAGAATCCGTGAGAAAAGATGTTGAGCGTGCATTCGGAGTCCTGCAATCTAAATTCGCGGTTGTTAGAAATCCATCTAATTTATGGGATAAAAACAAAATAGGAAATATTATGAGAGCATGTATCATATTCCATAATATGATTGTCGAAGATGAACGAGATTCCTACACTAACGCATCAGAATTTCAACAAGGAGAAGATGAGGTTCCCACTTTTGTAGTCAAACGGACAACAAATCTCGGTACTACAATGGGACGTCGAGCAGATGTTCGGGATACACAAGGCCATCTACAATTAAAAGAAGATTTGATTGAAAATATATGAGCTAAATTTGGATATTTCCCAAACAATATGTAATTTTTAAGTTTCTATGAAATTAATAAAATGTGTGTTTGTTTTTTTGTAAAATGGAATTATTTCAAAAAAATAAAATTTTAATCTAAGGACCACCAAAAAGTCCCACCAATAATCAACATTTCTTCAAAAAATCCTTAACAAAGTCCTAATATTAAAATAACAATATAAATTTATAAGGAACTAAAATTAGAACCAACCAATAATGATGCCCTCGAGCTTCTTCCTTTCATGTTCTTTCATTGCATAATAAAGCTCCAGTGAGCTATATTTATTTATGTCAATAAAACACAAGTCTATCGTGTTTTGAAACTTTCTTCAGAGACTACAGAGTACAGACCGAGATAGTTACTTAATTTAAACATGGTTAGATAATTTTCACTACTGTAGTATCCGATATCATCTTCAAAAGATTTTAAATTTTGGATATCTGTATAAATTAGAATTGTTATTATTCTTATTTTTGCTTCAATAACAATTTAGAGACGTTTCTGATTTGTAACTATATATGAAACGGAACAGAACTGATGAACTTAATATATGGTTGACCTTAACGACTATTTGCTTTGGATGACGACCATCAAAGAAGATAAACAACAATTTAATTTTGTCCAAATAATTTGGATGAAAACGAAAAATGTAACAACGTGGTTGCATTAATAATGCAACGTTTGTAAACAACATGATGTCCATGACATCACCATCATAGATTCATCTGACAATCCCACCGTTTGTATCCGTATATCTAGACATATATATACGTATATATACCGAGTTACACTCTTGACTGTATAATACTATCTATCTATACGTTATTCATAGGTGGCTTCACTTAATACCACGAATTTCTTGCCCATCTCATATAATTTTCAAAATCTATGGATTATTTCAACAGTCTATTGCTGGTTTCGGGTGTTTTATGTGTATATACGTACGAGAAAATCTACATTTGATTTTTAAGATCGTCAGTTCTACTGTTTCGTCATTGCGCTAGTCATCTTTTATAGTGATACAGCTAAGTTTTTATATTCATATTCATGCAAGAGTCAACGCATGCATGAGCGTAAATGATCCTAGATAGGAACCATATAAATATTAGGAGTTTATATTGCATAATATAAGATAAAAAAATATTCTTATGTAAAAGGTCATTTATATATATTAAACACGATCTTCAATAATCTAGCATTTTAATACTGATATTGTGTTTTCTAAAAATAGTTTTTATTATAAAAACGGATTTAGTTCTTATCTATATTATTAAAACTCAAGTCACTTTTCGTATTGTTTGGAAACAATAGTAAGATTTTAGCCGAAAGTTCTGTTTGGATATAGGGATGACTTTGTTTGGATACTAGAACTTCTATTAAATCCGAAAATATTCTGTTTAGATATTTTCTTCTATTTACACTTTTAGTCATTCCATTTCTTTTTTATTTACAAATTATTCCAATATCATTAAAAATAATAAATTTAAATTAATTAATTTCAATGGATTGTTATTTTTTTGTCGTAAAAAACAATCTCGAAATATGTAATATAAAACATAGTATTTTACAGACACCCCTTTGTGTTATATAAAACTATCTATAAATATAGTATAAATTTATTTAATTTAGTAAAATATAAAAGTTTTGAGAGTTTAATTTTCAGAAAAACATATATTAAATATCGATCTCCGCTTAGAATACTAATTAAAAATCTAAAAATATACAAGTACACGAATATAGGAAATATTGTGATCATTCGCACCTGTTTCAGTTGGAAAATAAAAATACCGAATATTTTTATACTCAAATCTACCCAATATTGCAAACAGTTGAACAAATATTTATGATTTCCATATATTTTTAATGCATATCTTCCTAAATTTTTTGTAACAATTTATTGACAATACATATCCGTCCTTTATTCTAATTATTTACCCCTACGATATAAGAAATACTTGATTTTTAAATGATATAAACATAAATATATAAATTATATTTGATTCATAAAATGTCGAAATAAACAAGTATCAAATAGTTGATTTTTGATTTAATAATATTAGATATAATAGATTTTTTGAACAATCACGATTTTGATAATCATCAATTAGGAACCAAATAAAATAGTCTATTTTTTGAATCTATAAGATTTTGAATTTAAATGTATTATATATTAGATATAATAATTTTTTTAAACAATCACGATTTTGATAATCAATCAGTTAGGAACCAATTTTTTTCCAGAATATTCCTCAACTCATTATACCATATTTATAATTTGATAACAGAATTTTCAATCCTTCTAAAACATGTGCAACACCCACTGAATATTTTGTGTATACAAATTTGGTATCAGAATTTTCCTTATAACTATAGATATAAGTTTGATTTTTTTTCTATGGAAATAAATATTTAACACATACGATTATACAAAATCAATATATATACTAAAAAATCTAATCAATGATTAGCCTTTATATTCGGCCTCAAATACAAGCAACTCAATATCAACAAGATTTTAGGAAATGAATATACATTTTTCCTTCTCATTATCGAATATACAAAAAAACTCGATTTAAGTATTTTTATCAAGAACTAAAATATAGAAATTTCTAATTTTGATATATTTAATATATGATTTTTAAAAATATTTAAAAGTTATTATGGGAATCTAGAATATTCCAAAGATTTCTTATTCAACACAATTCTTTACTTTTCTTTTATATATAACTCTCTATCTTCACTTCTCACCAATATAACCTAAAAATCTCCCATCTTTGTCAATAATCTCTCTAAGATCAAGGTATGTTGTTGTTTTTTTTTCATTGTTGTGACCGATTTAGATACATATATCTAGGTTTCATTTTCTTACTTTTATGAATCACAGTAATCTATTCTTAGACTGCGTTTTTAGTATATCTTGTTTTAGATTTGCATGTCTTTCATTCTTTTAGTGTTAGATTATTTTTGAAAGGTATAAGATTTCGAATTATGTTAGGATTGTTTAGAGATTGATCTTTTGAAAAATATTCTTTGTTTATATTTACATGTCTTTCATTCTTCTAGGGTTTGATTTTTTTCAATATATTCGATTGTTTATTTTTCGAAATATGTTGTTCTTTGGTTATATCATCTTTATTTGACTAAATCTAACTAAAGAACAAAGATTTTGTTTTGTATTTTTTCAATTATTTAACCTAATTATTCTTTGAACATGCATTAGATATTCTCCATGGAAAAGAACCAAGCCCTCAAACTCAAGAATCCAATGGTAGAAGACTATGGTTCTTCACCAATGGAAGCATTCAACAATGGAAAGAGGGAGACTAAGCTCCATTACAAGGCTATTCTTGCAAAGGTGAAGGAAAGGGATGAGGCTGTGTATACGAGGCATAGAGAGGAGTTGGATGTCATTGAGCTTCAAAGAAAGGGACGAGACTGTGTATAAGAGGCATAAAGAGGAGTTGGATGTCATTGAGCTTCAAGGAAAGCTCTCGGTTCTTGACCAACTTGAACCCATCTTTGAAGCTCTAAAGAATCAAAAGGAGAAACTTGAAGTCGATCTTGAGATGGCACAAGCTAAGTTGGATGATGTGAGTGTTCCAAACATCGATTGATACAAGTGGGATGAACCTCAAATGTATGATTAAACTCTTGAAATCTCTTGCTCAATGACTGTTGGTGATGTTTTAATGTTTTCTCTTGTGTTTTCGGATTTCATAACTATTTTACGGTTGTTACACAATCGTTTATGTATAATTACTTTGGATAATTAATGTTTAATTATGTTTTTATAAGGTCTCTAATATCCTTTGATCTATCATGATATGTCTTTATTCTTGCATTTTGAGATTCAAAGATTGTCATTTATCTTTGATGATTTGATTATTTGTTTAGATATGAAATTTATTTTTGATATTTTAGTAACGAAAATAATGCATCTTTTAGGTTTGTATATATTTTAAATTGATGAATATATTGTGTGGCATTAGATTTAGATATTTTTAAGTTATTGTATCAATTTTCGGTTTAGTTTTTAGGTATATTATTATTGCTATAGATAGTAACGAAAATAATGCATATTTTAGATATAAAGTTATTATACCTAATTCTATGAACCTCATCATTATATTTGTGCAACATGCAAGATTTGATTTGACAAGTTATTGTGGCAAATTTAATTATTTTCTTATATAACAAACATAATTTATTTAGTTAATCTATGTTTGTAATGATGCTCTTTTGATAATGACAATACTTATGGAGGTGACATGATTGAGCATTATTTAGTTTTTCAATTATTTTTTTTGTTAGCAATTTCAAGTTTTAAATATTGTATTAATCTTAGAAATGGTTTTTATGACAAGTTATTATTATTTAGATATTAATTATTTAGTTGTAGTGTTAGCAATTTCAAGTTTTGAATATTGTATCAATTTTCGAAATGGTTTTTAGGTATATTATTATTGGTATATATAGGTAAGTGTTGTTTAATGATGTGTTTCAAATCTAATTTTACAAGTTATTATTGGGATTCTATGAACTTCATCATTATATTTGTTCACCATGCAAGACTTGATTTGACAAGTTATTGTGGCAAATGTAATTATTTTCTTATATAACAAATATAATTTATTTAGTTAATCTATGTTTGTAATGATGCCATTTTGACAATGACAATACTTATGGAGGTGACATGATTGAGCATTATTTATGTTTTCAAATTATTTGTTTTGTTGAAGAAAGTCTAATTATTTTACAAACATTGATTAAAATATTTTATTGATCACCATATAAATATTGTTCTCTTTTAATAGTATACATACATTTGCTAATTCGGTTTTGTTCGAATATTCAGACAAAGTAATACATATAATATATTTCAAAAAAATCTTTTGTAGCAATGAGTTAATTATCTAAATTTTTTACTAAAATATTACAATTTCAATATGTTTTATAATTTACAAATAAATAAATTTAAAAAAACCGGTAAATATATGAATACTCCATAATAATATACCTAAAAACTACATAATAAATGAATGGTTTTATTAGTTTTTGTTTCACCATCAAAAGGATTATGAGCAAGAAAAATATCACAAGCAGATAAAAATATTGATCATGCAATCATAGGATATAAAATTATTATAAATCATAGTTCGATATTAAATAGATAAAAAAATCAAAATCAAAACCCGCGCTTTCTAAGCGCGGGTCAAAATCTAATAATTACTTAAAAGAAGTTCACTATGACATGTATGTCATAAATGGCGGAATTTGTGTCATCTACTTGATTAAACTAACAAATTTATGTTAAATAATAACGTGAAGATTTAAGTATTTAACCACTGTTTCAAAGGAAATATTAGTGAAGTACAATGCATATTCGCATAGTACTAATGTCATATCAAATATTAACATCACATGCAACCAGGACTGGCTAAAATTCATTAAGCACTACCTTTAGGTTTTAGTCACCAAAATGCACTAAAAATTTCAAGGCATAATTTCATACTTTTAATGCTTTAGACGACTAAATAGACAAGACCGGGTGTGCATGCAACCAATGTTTTGTATGATGAAAATGCAGCTGGTTTTGTTTCTCTCTTGTTTCTTAAGATTTTTCCAAATTTTTTACCTTTCTTTCATATGTTTATTCTGAGTTGTACGATGTCCAGACAAAGCCAATATACAATCTAACCATTCGTTATAAACTGGTACAAATTGTTAGAAACGATGGATAAACTATTAACCTATATCTATTTTTTTTTTCAATTTTTTTAAAACGTACAATAATTATTATGACTGATTCACGAGTTCACTTGTATCCACAAATGTACCATGAAACCCGTACGGTACTCTAGACGGTAGTTTAATGGTAGCTTCAAGCTTTAAATTAACGGCGTTAATAATCTGAAGTTCCGACGTCTCTTTCTCTTCGTCGTGAACGTGAGAGAACATATAACCGTCATCTTCATTTTCTCCTCCGTTACCGTCAACAGAGCCACCAGGCAAGAAAAACGGTTCTCCACCGTACTTCTCTCCGCCGTAAATGTACTTTTCGATTTCACCGGTAGAAAGATCAACCTTAGCGAAACCGGAAACTTTTGGCCAAGGATCAGCGATAGCCAGAAACGCGAACCGGGTTTTTCTACCTAACCGGTTCCGGTTAACCATACCGATCTCTAAATTCAAATCGTCATCCAACAACGCGCGGCGCGTGGCTTCACGCGTCCTGAGGTTTATCCTGATCTCTGTCAAGATGCTTTTCAAGTTCTCGTCTCTGTCGTTGAAGATAGAATCCGCCGGCGACATACACGACCCGATCACCACCACTTCCTCCGTCTCCGGCGACTCCCACGCGTTCCAGAGATGGAAACAGAATGTCTCCGGCGAGTTAACCCAGATTATCTCAGACGCATCCGTCGCGTCTTTCGGCATTATCCCAAATCGTGAAACCTTTTCGCCGTCGAAAACCACCGGCGAGTTTCCGGCGATCATCTCCCCGAGCTTAAACACGACTTGCTGATCCGGAATCACCACGAAGTTCTCCGTTATAGCGAAATCGTGAATCATCGTCGGAGTCTCGAGTGGGATCTCCAGCTCCGGTGATTTAACGCCGTCCGGCGAGAAGCTGAAGTATTTTAAGTAAGGCTTCTTAACGACGTCGTAGCTTAGAGCGTGGAGCTCCTTTGTAACCGGGTCGAGTTTCGGGTGGGCGATCATGGACGATTTTAACTGACCTTCGAAATCGTAACGACCAACGGTTTGGAGATCGCCGGTTTGAGTTATTTTTAATTGGTACGGTAAATCGTCTTCTGACATTGCTAAAAGCCGGTTATTGAAGTAAACCAAACCTGCGTTCGCTACTCCGACGCCGTTTTGGTTGTTCACGAGACCGCAAACTCCACGCGCGTAAAAAAGCATCAAACGTGCGATTCCAGAGTGGCCGTGAAGCTCGCCGATTGCTTTCGGGAAAACCGGTCGACCCAACCGTTTTTCTTGAATCAATCTCTCGGTTTTAGTAAACCGGCATGCGTAGCTTGCTGAACCGTTAGTTATTTTAACGGCGTGAACCATTCCGTCTCCGTCGAATAGATGGTGCCCAGCGATTGGCTCGAACATGGGGTTTGCGCCGTTACGGACATAAACTCCGTCAATGCACTCAGGGATTGTTCCTTCGACGGCGAGAAACTGTCGGACGGGAAATTCCGGTACCGGAAAATAATTCCCGGCGATCTGAACACGTGGATCGGCGGTTTTGGGAAGAGGAGTATCTTGCTCACGTGAGATCAAAACGCGCTCAGCCGCGTCAATCGCAATCGCCGCCGCTTTCTGGAAGATGTTTGGCCGGAGAGGATTATGCTGCGGTGGCGTCGCGGTGGTTCTGGGTGTAAATGAAGGCGGTTTTAAGGGTAATTCCGTTACGTCGATATGAACCGTGCATTTAATCTTCGGCTGTCTTTTGATGGGCCTAAAGCCTAAATCAATATGGCCCTGAGGGCATGTTTGAGCACCACTCATTGACATTGTAAGCAGAGAGACCATGGTATTTTTAGACACTGACTGTATCTTGCTTCTGGTGTGAAAACTGAGAGCGAGGAGGGAGAGGGAATAGAGAGAGGAGATGAAAAGAAAGTTCGATGATAAGAAAAACGAAGAAAGAGAAACTATATATAGAGTTGGGTAAGAGAGCGAGACAGAGAGTAATCTATCTATTAGTCAATATATAAACCTGCCTTATATTATATATATTAGTCAATATATAAAACAAATTAGGACTAATAATTTGATACATTATAGGTAAAATCGGGAAGTGATTAAGTTACATATCTTATTAGGAAACAAATCTTTTAAATAATCTTATTAGGGGAAAAATATTTTTCTTAGAAAATTCATTGCATTTTGTCAAATATTTTTATTCATTAATAACATTTACAATAAACTATAGTATTTGAAAAAAATATAAAAAGTAAAGTTCATATTAAATATAAAATTGTTGCTCGTGAAAATAAGGTATTGTTGCCAAAAGAAATCAAATAAGGTAAGAAGAATTTTTTCTATAAATTTTGAAATCGCTAAACATACTGCATCTTTCTTAATAAAGAAAAAGAAATCTTATTGTCTTCTTATATTTAGTAATTCGTAAAGCATCAAATTTATTTAATTTCAATCTTTTTTTTATCATCGAAAAGCTGATCTATTACAGTATTTATTTAATTTTAGTCTAAATGAAACATAATCTGGATACTAATAACTATCCAGATATCTTTCACATATGCCAATAAATGTTTTGATACGGAAACACATTTTTAAAAAGTAGGTATTATATTAAGAATTATAACTAAATAATTCAGCCACTTAAATAGAACAAAAAACATTAGTGCATTTTTAACATTTATTTTACAATGCAAGTAGTAGTTGGAAAATGGAATTTGTTTATAAACAATTTTGGCGTCATTCTAAAACTTGAATACATTGGTTAATTTAATAAGCTTTCTTGGACAATAAATCTACAATTTATTCTCTCCAGGTTGACATGTTCCTAAGATAATTGTAAAAGCTTGTTTGTTGTACATTTCCCCTATAAAACATAATGTCATTCATTTTGTTTTGGAACCTATTTAACATCACGTAACCAAATACGTTTACAAAAAAAAGAAAAAAACAAAACATCAAAGAAATACAATTGTTTATTCTTATATTTCTGATTAAGAAAGTTTCAATCTTGGGCCATCCGATAACATAATTAGGCATGAGCGTTCGAATGTTCAATATTTCCAATTCTGATTTATTCGGGGTTCAGGTATTTAGGAACATAAATTTTGAGCCCACTTGGATAATTTTAAAAGTGTGGTTGGAATTCAGTTCAAGTTTCTTCGGGTTCGATTCATATATAGTAACACACTGCGAAACTTTTCGGATTCGGTTCAGGTTGTCTCAAATTCGGTTTTACATCGAGTTTCAGTTATCCAAATGCTTGGTTGCGATTCAAAAGTACACAATTTAGTCAAAAGCTCGGCAAGTTTAAACAATTTGCACTAACAAAAGCTTGGTTGAATGAGTGGTCGTTAAGAAGAGAAAACATTAATAAGTTAAAACTAACGACTCTATAAACGTAAGAAACAATATATTAACTTCAAAATAAAGAAACATTGTTTAAATTTAATATGCAAATTTATTCATAATTGAAATTTCAATAGTTTTGTTAAAATATAAAAACTTTAATATTTGGTCAAATACGAAAAAACTAAATATTAAAATAAAACTCAATAGTATATTATAGTATTTTGGGTACTTATTCATGATTAAGTTCAAATACTTATTCGGTCAAATATGATAATTCAGTAAATTAGTTTACCAGTTAAATCTGCAGTTGTTCTGCATAATCTATTTGATTTACATTTATCTGATTGATCTGTTTATTTGCATATTTTAAATGCATCACCCATTCGAAGTTATATTTTCTATTTTGCATTATATTATTAATTATATAACAGAATTACATTCTGTTTTTTAGGGCTTCTGAAAATTATAATTAAAATATAAAAAATGCAAAAATCGATAGTTGTATTTTTTTACACTAGAAAGAGTTTCTGGTAGTTATATTTTACACCAAAAGGAGTTTCAGATAGTTCTAATTTCAGCTAGGAAACAACTAAACAAACAAAAGAACCAAAAGAAAAGAAAACTAAACATGCTAGGAAATGTGGATGGGGAAACCAGTTGTTCATGGGTAGATGCAGCTAGACATTAAAATAAAACTCAATAATATATTATAGTATTTTGGATACTTATTCAGGATTAAGTTCAGGTTTGATATATATATATTTTTTGTGATTTTGATTTTTTTTGAGGTTTTCGGATATCCATTCGAACTGGAGTTCGGTTCTAATAAACCCATAACTCGAAATACCATAAATTCATTCGCTATTTATGTCAAAATTTGGTTTAATTTGAATTCACCTTTATCAAATCACATTTAATTTTCCCACCTTTAAAGATAAAATTCTACTTTCATCACCTTATTCACGTAAGTCAATTTTATCAGTTAGGAAATTGTATTTTTTATATAATAGTAGGAGACATTTTATTTGAATAATTTATTTGCATTAAGCAAATGTATGCTAACCAATACATAATCTATAATTAAAAAAAGTTGGAAATTAAGAAATTTGATACGAATACGAAATTGTTAAACATATTACACTTCTCTTTGTGATTTTATTTTAATATTTTAACAGTGTTAATAAATATCATATATTAATCAAGTTAGACTGGTAAATATGATTCTTTCGGAAAGTAATAGTTTTGATAGTTTAATAATTCTAAAAGCATTAAAGTATCTAAATTACAAAACTAGTACTGTTATATAATAATCGAATCTGTAGAAAATGATATAATTTATTTTAAATAGAAAGCTTTTACATTAAAAGTAAAGATTGTGAATGAAGAAACACTGCCATATATATAGTTCTACATTCCAAAAAAGTCGAATATGCCGTTATGGTTCTTTTACATCTGAGCAATTTCTCAGGACTTGAATATCTGAATTGGAAGCCATCCGAAAAATAAATATAAATTAGGTATTGATAATATCATTATATTCCATCAAATTTTTACTGTAAAGGACTTGGATCTTGGATTCAACCTGAATCACACAATAGACCCAATCGAGTAATATTGGATCCGAAGTTGTAGTAAACCTAGCCAATATTTATTGTGAAATATTAGTTTTTATTCTTATGGATTTGTGATATCGTAGGTTTTAAGAATTTCTCCAGTAAAATTTTTGGTATAAGGTAAAATAAATTCGAATTACCAAAATTATATCTAAAATTCATAAATTAGGTCTGAACATTACAAATGAATCGATACAAAACATGAAAAAGATCCTAATTTTTTTTTTCAAAAGACCCGAAAGTAAGAAAAAAAAACAGATCCGAAAACATGAAAAAAGCAAAAAAGTGCCCAAAGATCCGTCAAACATGAAAAAATCCGAAATGTACCCAAAAAACCTGAAAACTAAACTGAACTTGTTTGTAACCGAATATAGCGGTTCTTTAGATATATAAAACTTTCTACCTGAACGATTCGAATCCGAAAAGACCCGGCCCGAACCAAACCAAAATTTTCTTAGTACCTAAGTGGATCCAAATGTTTAGGATCCGAAAGATCCGAACCCGAAAGAACCCGACTCAAACTCAATCCGAAGACCCGAATGCTCAGACCTAGTTGCTTTGCTATTTGAAAATCTTTAAAAACTTCAAATATAATAGCATTAACTACACCACATTTATGTTAATACATGCCACATATACAAAGTAAAAATTAATATTGTGGCAACATCATAATCAAGTTTAATCGATTTTAAGATAGGTTAATGGGGTCATTCTGTAATTTTATTAACCTAAACCCTGATTAACAAAACCCAACGACCCACCTCCCTAAACCCAAACCATCTTCTTCATAACTTCTTCAAATACTGCATCACCGCCGACTTCAAACTGCTCCAAAAAACAATCGACATAATTTAGCTTCCCATCTTCATCATCGTTTTTGTACAGACCCGAATGGAAACATTTTATATTCACCGAGATTGTGACATCGACTAATTCCAATAATCAAAATAAGCTCATAAAAAACAACCATGATTGACCCTCTTTCTTCGATTGACACTCTAACTTCGATTAAATCCAAGTAAACAAGCAAGGGCTCACAGTTGATTACCTCATTGTGGCCCTCTTTCTTCCATTCAACAGATTTTTTCGAGTGACTCTTTTTTTGATTAACTTCCCTTCTCCTTACGAACCCTAAAATCAACTATCTCTTTGTTTGTATTACAAAAGGAATCGACTCTCACTCTGTTTCTAGAGGCAACTCCATCCCTTTCTCTCACTTTGTCACTATAATCTATATTACCCCAAATCGATTTCTGAAATGAACTCTAAAATTTTAGATTAGGGAAAAACATTGAAGTTTAGTCGAACACGGGTGGGTTTAGGGAGTTGAGTCGGGTTTTGTTAATCAGGGTTTAGGCTTATAAAATTACAGAATGACCCCATTAACTTATCCTAAAATTGATTAAACCTAATTATGATTTTGCCACCATATTAATTTTGCTTTGTATATATGGCATGTATTAACATAAACATGGTGTAGTTATTCACATATTCTCATATTTTGGATGTTTTTCACTATGTTAGTGTATAATTCATGTAGCTGACAATTTTTTTCTTAATATTAAGATAAAGTTTTAGCAAACGGTTTCAAGCATACAAAGAAATTTGTTACAAAAAAACTTACTAAGTTACAAAAAAAAACTCTTACTATGTTTTAGAAAAAAAAATTAAATCTTTCTAGGGAGAGTAAAGCAGAAGAATGTCATGGTGTGAGATATCAAACAAAGTTGCACATTAGAAATTTAGGAGTGTCTAATATATAAAGAGATGTTCAACTCTAATTAGTACGAGTCCTTTTGGGAAAAAATCCAAAAGTAAATCCATGTTAGCTTGCCTCGTAGGCCCAAAATGGAAAATATCATAGTAATCGGATAATAAAGAGTTGGACATGGACTCACACAAACCCAACAATTAGTATCATAGCGGTATGACGAAGATCTGCAAGAAGACTAAAATATTCTTCAAATAGAAACGAGACCCTTCGAGTTGAAAGAGTAGGTATGCTGCAAAACTAGTCAGAAGATCATGGAACATGTGATGTTGTGGGAAACATTTTCAAAGGAAACTATGCGATTACTGGTACAAGATGGTGCCAAGATGATTCGCAATGCACATGAAATGAGTGTGGTCCTTAGTTTGAAGGAGAAAATGTGAGATATCAAACAAAGTCGCACATTGAAAATTTAGATAATGAATGTCTATTATATAAAGAGATGTACAACTGTAGTTAGTACGTGATTCTTTGGGAAGAAATCCAAAGTAAACCCATACGAGTTTGCCTTTTTATTTAAAATGGACTATATTAATCGGACAATAAAAAGTTAGACATAGATTTTCACATTCGCAATCCAAATGCAGTGCATGAACAAGATACCACGTGGGTTGTCACTAAAGCCACACGTGTAGTCTTCAAATTAATCAAACCAGCTACGTAAATAATTGATTTGGTTGACGTAATAATAAACATAATTAATAGCATTGGAATGAAGATGTTCATGTGTTTAAGTATTGTTAGTTGGTCTTCAGTTACAATTACATGAACATCTACATTAATGTAATTATCAATATTTAGACTTCTTAATATTATTTGTATTTTACTGTGTAACAAAAGGTTTATAAAAAACATAAAAATACAAAATTCATGTTTGTAAGCAACTGTAATTTTGTATCAATCCCATCCAAACCAGCACAATATGTGATAAAACAGAACATGTTATAATTGATGTTTGGCACACTGATCCCCCAAATTCTGTACAAAAATATAGGGACCCAAAAATATATATGTCTCGCAGATTAGAAAATGGATTATCCTGCGCTTTTGCTCTCTAAATAAACTTATAAATTATGCATACATTATATATTTATTAATAATGTAATCTGATAACATTCCAACAAGCGTATCTAGGAAAAGGAGGTCAAGATTTGATGTATAGTGTGTTCACATTTTATGCAAACAAAGATGTTGAGACTTTCAGACTGATTAGTAATAGTAACCATCAAAGCAGATCAAATAAACAAACCGGTTTTCTTTTAATATATGTGTAACCTAGGACCAAAACTTAGCATTAATTATCTACCCTCGACAGTACTTTATATCTAATAATATTGGCACATTTAAAATATTGCTTGATTTTATTTCAGTTAAGGTCACTTTTTACTATCGTGTTAAATGTTTTAAACGTAAGAACTATAAATAGTTCCTTATTTATTTTTCACTTAATGTTTTATTATTGTTTTCAAACATTTTATAGTTATATTCAAATTTGATTTATTTTATCATCTGTTTATATAATAAGATTTAGGCAGGTGACTATAGTAGCCTATTAGAGATACTCATTTGATTTTTTTGGGTCAACACATTGTAGCAAAGAATATGAATACCATATAAACTATATAAATAATACTAGATATATTAATAAACACCAAAAACTATAAAAATTCACAAATTGAGTTAGTTCAGAATATGCAAATCGATAAAATAAGAAAATAATAACTTCAAAAAAAAATCTATATAAAAATATAGTGCTGTTAAAATTATAAATTATAAATTTATGTTTATATACATATTATATAAGTATGAACAAATTTTTATATTTACAATAAAATTATCTTTTATATTCTCGTACCATGTAACTTATTTAGATGAGATTTTAGTAAAACTATATTTGAAGCCACATTTACATTCTATAAAACATATCTTATATACATTATATAATATAACAAAATAGTATAAATTTCGAATATTAAAAAATTAATTAATGCATCTACACTAAAAATAAAATATTTGTTTTATTTTAGAAAAAATAATTTAAAATATAAAAAACTTTTAGTAAATTAATAATTCTGTAAATTAATAAAATACCATATTTCGAATATTATTAATATTTATTTTTTACTGTAAATTTGTTTTATCGCATATAATTTTATATCAACATCATCTGAAAACACAAATATGCATCATATATTAATATCAACTAAATAACATGCTACAATAGAAACTCTAAAAATTAATATTCGAAAAATTAATAAATACAATAAATTAATAAAAAATTTCGGTTCCATTCAAAATATGACTCAAATCGATAAGATAATAACTTTAAAAAAATAAATTTAAATATATGGTCCCATTAAAATTATAAATTAATATTTATATGTATATGCATTTTATATAGTACAAATAAATCATTATATTGTTTATTTTATATTCATGATAAAATTATTTTTATATTTTTTAACACTTAATATATTTTGATGAGATTTAGTAAAATTGTATCTAAACCATATTGAAATTCTATTAAACATGTTTTATATACACTAAATAATAAAATAAAACCAATATGAATAATGAATTTCAAAAAATTAAATAATGTATATATACTAAAGTAACATATTTTTCTTATTTTAGAAAAAAAATATTTTAACATAGAAATTTTTAAAAGATTTTATTTGTAAATTAATAACTCTTTACATTAATAAAATACTAAAGTCTCAACATTATTAATTTATAGAGTTTTTATTGTATTTGAACGGAAAAAAAAACACAAAAGTTAATGATCAAACTTATTTATGAATGTTGTTTTTGCAAATTACTAGCCATATATGAATTTCTAGTACATCATTACCTTCAAACCAAAAATCTTTAACCATCACTTTTCGAAAAATTTAACGATTTGGAATAACATGGAAGCTAATTGTCGTTATTATTTTTAAACAAGATTTTCATTAATTTTATACTTTAATAGGTCTAATTTGATAAAATGTGTATGTATAAAAAGTTGTTTTTGACACAAAAAAATATTAAGAGTGATAGTACTTTTGAAAACTATGCCTAAAATTGGTGATCTTCCTGCAAGTTCTCATTTTAGGCTAAGTTTAATATATATTTTTCTAACCTCTACTCTTATATTTGTTATCGGATGAGACGATCATGCATTTAGATTAAATAACTGAAAACTCTAAACCATCATCGAATTTTGACTAGAAAAATGCAACAAACTTTAGTCAAAGTAGGCAGAAACAAGATGATTACTAGCTAGTCGTAAAAAGTTTACGAATGCTGCTAGCTAGATCCAATATTGTTAATACGTGTCCAAAATCTTAAATAAACAAGTATTTAGAAACGTTGAGGTGGTAAGTTATATGAATAAAATAATGAATTTGGTTTGCCAGAAAAAAATAAGGTTATTTTAACCTGTCAATTTTTAGACTTTCTTATCTACCTATTGAGATAAAGATGGGGAGAAAGCATTTCGATTGGTAAGATCAAAAACAAATTCGAGAGTGGTTAATTATAGAATTAAGGCAGGTAAGATATAAGCAAATCCCATGATAAATATGTGCTTGTTATGGTTTGACCATCCTACCATTATCAACCTTTGATTATGACCTAACTGGCAAACTCATTCACATTCGCACAAATTCAAAGACCATTAGAAAGTAAGCCTTTTAAATTGCTAATTATGAGGCTTCCATATGTAGTAGAAGATAAAATCATTGAAACATATAAGTTCATTTCATCGTTGTTAACAAGATACAATCGTTGGAATACATATGTCCATTGTTGATTAACAAGCGACTATCATTGAAATTATAAATTAAACAATTCGCAACAAATAATTTCCGATTATCGTTCGAACGTTTTGAACAAAAATTTGGTTTTGATACACATATTGTATTCGTCA
The DNA here is from genome assembly GCA_905132765.1 of Moricandia arvensis. Taxonomy (NCBI): domain Eukaryota; kingdom Viridiplantae; phylum Streptophyta; class Magnoliopsida; order Brassicales; family Brassicaceae; genus Moricandia; species Moricandia arvensis. The sequence continues at coordinate 40,153 of CAJHQP010002350.1, read as the reverse complement.
GTTTAATTTATAGTAAATAAGAAAGTTATATACACACAAGACTTTTTGTTCACATAAGAAAATAAATCTGGTACCCAGCTTATTTTATTGAAAAAATAGTTGCAGTATTTTTAAAGAAATAAAAAATGAAATCTTTTGAATGTCAACAATGCATATATAACTTCATTTTTGTTTTAAAAACGATTGCTAACTACCTAAAGTATTGACACCACATGATTAGTTATGCAGAAGAAACTAATATATATTTAACTACAAGAAATATATATTATATATGAAAACATTCTTCAACTTAACGATGTTATGTAGTTAACATCATGAATCTAATTTCATTAATCAAAAAAGTAACATGGACGTCTGAGACGTTAACTTTATTTAATTATCTCTCTAATCAATTAAAATCCGGTCAACTAGAGTGTAATTTAACTATTTTTCTAATTTTTCATTTTGTTTTGATGAATCAAATTTCAGTTAAATTAAAACTGGATGAGTTAGATTTTAATTTAACAACGGGAAAATTAAACTTAGTTAATGTCTCTCACGTCCATATCACTTATTGGACTAATAAAATTAAATTTTTGATGTTTGATTATATAATATCATTAAGTTAAGGAATATTATTGTGCATTACATATATTTCGTGTAACTAGATATATATTATTTTAATGTAGTGGTCAATAGTTCAATAACTAACAATCATTTTTCTTTTAATTTTTTTTTAAATTACCTTAAGGGCTATTTTTTTTTCTATCCAAAGATAATACTGGCTACCATTCAAATTCCACAAATTAAATACACTCTTTAGACCATTGAGAGTATAACATATTTTTACAAAAAAAAAACAAAACATCACATTTATGTTCAGCAAAGCCGAAAGATACTTGAGAATTGATGGCTTGAAATATCCACCGACCTCGTCAAAGAAAGAAACTTTTCTATACGCGTAGGGGCCCTGACTAACATAGTATAACTAAATCATGAGAATTGGGGATCCGTGTTCTTGATTAAGTTAGGTTCTGTTAGAAAAACACAACGTATTTAGTCATACGTCATTAGTCATCTTAAATTCATTAAATAGTCTATCGCTTGAAATGTACGCAGAGTTATCCCTACTCAAAATGACAATGTGAATTTCATTACGAAATTAAAAATACTATAATTCTATTGCTACACGTACTTCAGATTCATCTGTTTCTCTTATATTTAAGTGAATGATCCAATCATCAGTACATGGATCTATGACGGACTATTCGTTTTCCAACACATTGCAAATGAAAGTTTTAGAAACCATTTGCAAAGGTGTCCACGACTGGTCCGGAGAATATACAAAAGAACCGACTGCTTAGAACATCATAATTTTAAATTAGCATAAGACATTAAAAAGAATTAAAATTATTAGACCAGCACTTGCAGAGGATCACATACTTTTTGAGAAAACTGTTATTTCATTGATCCAACCCATTTGATTACAACTTTTAGGTTTGTAGATTGTTTTTTCAAGTAATCATTATGTCAAATTGTCGTAACAATAGTGGTGACCTTGTTGACTAAAGAACAGACTTGTGCCGATACAAAGCAAGTAACATATTAAAAGAACTAAAAATCTAAAAAAGTTTTAGGGAGAAAAGTTATAGAATAATACCCTAAGATAGCCATAAAAAAGTTTTTGTCAACAAAATAATTTTTAAGAAAGAAAATAACCAAAATAACTTTTATTAGAGAGTGTAAATTTACGTTTATACCCTTGGGTTAACTAATCTAGACTTAGGGTTTAGAGTTATGGGGTGGAGTTTTGAAGATCATGTTTAAAATTGAGAAAAAAAATAAAAAAATATTAATTTTTAAAAAAATAAAAAAAAACTAGTTTGGTCATTTTTATTATTAAAAGTTATTTTTATGACAAAAACTTTAAAAATGGTTATTTGAGAGATTTGCCCAAAATTATATTACAATTCCATGACAGAATATCATCTGTTTTTTTTTGAGATAGTAAGACACATTATACACGCACGCATATACGCATTGGTAGGTATATCTGCATATATGTATGCGCACAATAATAGTTAAATAAAACCATATGATAGGACGGTCGAAACTAATTGTCTACATCTGGGGAGTGTGTTCCTAAATGAAACAATATATAGTACTTAGATATATATATTTTTTCATTATTAAGACAACCACTAACTGATGAAAATAAGTAACATTTAGAATAGATTATCAGCCTTAAATATATATATATATATAAATTTCAACAAAAATATATATATATATATATATATATATATATATATTTCAACAAAAACAGATGTAAAACAAAATAAATTAGAGTGAAAATGAGTTGACACAACTTTACGTAAGGAGACTGGTTTTATTACTGGTGGCAGAAAATACGGAATACAATATATATCCAAAGAGAGAAAGCAATCAGACCTTCACGCTACTGCAAATAACGTGTAATTTGTCAAGTTATGTCAACATATATAATTAAATTATACTTGCATATGTATTTTAATTACAATTTACTCTGAATCAAAAACTTCTAAATTTTGATTTTTTTTAGATGTGCAATAACTCAGTCTAGAGTATGTGACCATCAGTCGTAAAAAAAAGAAAACAATTCTAAAATAAATTTCTAAAATTCTACTTATTATTGAACACTCGCTCTTCTAAGCTATGAATCGTATCTTGTCGATAAATAAATATTAGGTTCTTATTATTTGATATTTATGAAAATGTATGAGCTAGAATTTGTCGGAATGGAAGTCAGATGCTTCTAGAAGATAATAGTCCACATACTCCTTATAATATTTATATATGGACCCTTACTCCTCAGTCAAACACAAGTCAGAGTGGATGCTTCAATCTTCGTATGTTTTCTTGGACAACACCATATCATCTTTGTAAGTAGGGTTGAGCACCATATTTGGAAATTTTGATTCTAGTCATTATTCATTTTGATTTGTACCAAAAAAAAGTTCGAATATCTATAATTCTTAGAAACAAAACAAATACTAAAATACAATATCTGTAAATGATAAACCAAATCACAAATATTAATATTTTTAAAAATGAATATCTCATCCAATCTGTTATATACATATTGTATACATATTTAAATAAATTAAATATAATTTCTATAAATATTAAATTTTATATAAGTTGTACAATATTTGTTGTTTATTATATTAGTTATTAGAATTTTTAAAGTTAAATATTTTTAATTTTATAATAAAATATTAGTATTGATATTATTTTTGGATTTTTATTTTATTTGTATCAATCGAATTGGATATCCGGTTAAAACTCTAAAATTTTCATGATATCTAGGACTCCTAATATCCGGATAGCTACATATCGAATCGACTCAAATAACTGATTATTCAGACAAAACGGATCAGATCACGAATACCTCCAAAAATCTGGATATTCGATCTGTGCCCATCTCTATTTGTACGTATATATAATTTGTATGCATGCATGTATATATCATATTTTATATTATTTCTCTTAATTAATATGTGATATTAAATATTTATAACTTCATGTTGAATATATTTGATATATAAGTGAAATCAAATATACATCTAACAAATGAAGGTATCTCTTATATATTAATCCTCGAGCATTACAACATGTTTTGGTAATCACGTGTCATCACTACAATGATTTTTAAAATCTTATGATTCTTAAAATCCATAAAAAATAGGTTAGTTCATCTAAACCTATATTATACTTTCTATTAAACTAACTATTAAATTAATTAGTAGTGTAAAAGAATATTCTTCATTCGTTTCTTAAAATAAAATCTATGAAATTACCTAATATGGATAACATTTATATGACAATTAATTATTTTGAATAATAAAGATTTGATAACATTTTTTGTATCCTCCATCAATTTTTTTTTTTAAATTTTATATTCTTAAAATAAATTAAAAATCACATTAAGCATAGAAAAATTTAGATTTTTTCTTATATGCTATATTTTGAATTTTCTAAACGATTATAAATTAATAAGACTGTTAAATATCCACATTAATTTTTTGTGATCAATAGTTTATTTTTTTGTTATAACAAGATACAAATGATCATAAAATTATATGAATATGAAGTCTCATTCAATATATATTCATATATATATATATATATAGATATATATATATATATTTCAGTATCGCTTAAAATAAAATAAATATCATATATAAAATAAATAAACATGTTAATTTCAAAATTTTAATTGAGTAGGAAACTTCAGTTAATAAATATTCATATTAATAAAATAATATTTTTGTTACAGAAAATATAAAAATATTAATAAAATCATATGAGTACAAATCATCAATTAATAAATATTCATATTAAAATATACTATATATTTGTGTCAATATCATTTAGTTTTAGTTATATTTTTCATATAAAATAAATAAATAATTATTTTGTTTTTTACCAAAAAAATTATTGTAAATAAAAAGAGGAATTATTGTTATTTATGTGCTTACTTCAATTTAATTATATTAGTAATAGTTACTCGTTTCCCAATTATTCAATATATTTATTATTGAAGAATACGTAAATGAACACAAAATAAATAATAATAGTTTTAAATAATTTGCATGCATAATTAATGTTCATTCTGTGCAAACCGGGATATTAAATATTATTTAATCTGTCATATTATTTCAATAATACAATTCTTCATATCGAAATGAGATAGTGAATTATATAATCGGATGATATCATTGAATTTCAATTTAAATTAAATCGATTAAAAAAATAAAATATCAATGAACATGATCCTACTCATCAACCTTAAATTGAGGATACAAGACTATACGTTTGAGAATTTATTACCTGATGGTTGAAAAATCAAATTAGTAATCAACGATTATTACTAGTGTATAAATTTTATTCTTCGCATGTGGGCGGATTATCACATAGGTAACTAATATTTTAAACGACGTTGTTGCCATGGACCTATAATGGTTAACTTGTCATATCGTTCTCATATTCTTTATTTTCTGACTTCAATGAAAGCAAGGAAAGCCTATTTATGAAAATAACAGGTGCAATGAATTTGATAGATTTTTGTGAAACATCTTTAGAGTTTGAATATTCAAGACGTGTTTCTTTCGTATCAACTAAGTGCTTGTGGAAAGAAGTTTCGTCAATGCACGAAAAAATAAATCAGATTATATCTATTTTAAGTAAGAAAATAAACGTATGTTCATGTTATAAGTGATTTATGACAATAAACATTCCATCTTACAACTCAAAAGTTTGGCTAAAAACCACCATCATTGACTTAAAATTTAAAGTTCCCAACCGAGCATCATATCGTAGGATTTTGTGTGTGCCTTCACGCAAATAAATTAAGCTTTTGCAGTTTGAGAGGTCACCTACATTTCAAACTTAATGTTTTTAGATATACTTGTTTACAAATGACTTGTTTAATTTTCCAAGAAACAAATTGATCTATACAATTATTTCATTGCAAGAAGTTAAAAATGAAACACTGGCGATTTCTAAGTTAAGTTTCTATTGCAAGAAGTTTATATCACATATATAATGATTGTATGTTCAGAGTTAAATGAATACAAACTATGTAAAAATAGAAGTTTGTCTCCCTTTCACGCAGAGATTTTTGCTTTGTTAAGTTATTGGTTAACATTTTTGCTTTAACTTCAAAAGGTTGGTTATATATATTATGTGTAAATTTATATGTCTGTTGATTCTCCTTTTTTTTTAAATGTATGGAGTTTTGAGTTTCAGAATCGTTGTGTTTGACAAACTGCTTAATAGGATGTTTGAAATAGTTTGAATAGAGAAATGTTATGTATTTATTCATGTGGGTGGTTTTTCAGTTAGTTTATTTAAAATTATGTCATCTAGTATCATATTTGCTCCTATGTATTTTTGTCAGATTGTTTTTATATTGCATCTCACGTTTTTACTATGCAACTAATAAATTTTTATTCTCATTTTACTAATTGAATTATGCTAACGTTTTTTTTAATTGGAACTCAATACATTTTTAATAAAAGATCCAGTTTTTGAATATAATGACCTTAAAAAATCAAAATACTAATATGTTTTAGTTTTATCATTATTTTTTTAAAAACATGAACTAATAAAAAGAAGACACTTCATTGAAGACCCTCTCATAATTTTCAAAGTCTCTTACCACAAAATCGATTGAGGATTTTTTTCTCCTTTCTCTTTTTATAAAACTTTTAATTATTTTAATTCTCAGAATCTTGGAGAGAATTAGGAGGATTTTTTTTTCTCCTTTCTCTTTTTATAATTTTTAATTATTTTAATTCTGAACATTTTGGTGAGAACCGAATTATAATGGTGCCCTTCCTTTTTTTTGCTCAAATAATAAAACCATTTTTCATCTGCTTGTAGTAGCAGATATCGCATGTATTTCATAGTAGCCTTTTTACACAAACCTTTTGGAACGACATTTTTGATGCCTTTTTAACATTGGTGCATTTTTGTTTTGCTTTGTTTTTTATCCTAACGTTTCCAAATACACTTTATCGACTTCGTACTTTTCCATGGAGTGAGCAAGTGAGGGAGAGACATAAAAAAAACTTAAACGTAAAAACTTGAAAATATTTAGTTTACTCTCAATTAAAAACAACATTAACTTTTATTATTTATATTTTATTACATTTAATTCGAGATGATATGTTTATCTTATCATTATGAAAATTTTCATGTATATGTAGTTTTAAAACATTTCACACTGTTTTTTCTATCTTAACTACTATGATATTATGTGATATGAAATATCACAGAAACGTATGTTCCTGAATCAATTAGTATCTTAATTTCGCTCTCATACGTATGTTCCTGAATCAATTAGTACTTTTTTCCTCTTATACAATTTCTCTTAAAATTTTGATATAAGCATACATAATCCTTTCAAAAATAATATATTTCTGAACTAATTCCATATATTAATATATTCTTATTTTTTAAATATATATATATATATATTTTTTTTTTTTTACGATAGTTTTGTGCACTTATTATTAGAACATTATAGAGTTCAGTACAGAAGTGGAGTAACAGAGGGTAATGCGCTCTTTACCAAGGAATCAGCAATAATAATCTCTCAAAAATGCTATGAGATGTATAATGCTTACTTTAAGGTTTATTATTTGAATAATTTTTCTGACTTGAAATTTAGTCATTGTTATGAATTATTAAGAAGATGTCCATTATAGGTCCATAAACCCATGTTCTAGAATTCTAAACCCTAACATATATATATATATATATATTGTTCTCTATGGAATAATAATAAAAACAACTGATTCTCTCTTTCCTCTCTTAATCACAACACGTTATTAACACGAAACCCTAGCGGCTGAGTAGAATCTAAAACCTAACCGTCCGAGCAATAACACTTAGTGCCGCACGTTTAGTTTTTTCAGTCCACTGTCTCACTTCAATCTCTCGGATCTTCTATGTTTCAGTTAATAAGAAAGAGATGTCTACGCTAGTTGCGAAGTCTATGACTTCTTTGTCTACCGAGACAGACTTTGAGATAGGTTCTATATTTAATTTGATTTGTTAATTATAATAGTTATTGTATGATCATACATCATCACTTATCAGTCATACATAGAAAATAACTACGTACGTAGTCACTTTTCTGAAAACTGTTATCGATCTGGTTTTATTAATTTAATAAATTCTAGGAAAAAAGAGTAGGAGAGTCTTTGGGTAAAAGAGTATGATGGATTTAAATTATGCTTCTATTATAGCAATTATATAATATTTTCTCGCAATTTGTTATTGTTTCATTATCATGTGAGTTAGTTTGGTTTAATAACCCGTTGGTTAACACATTAACTAATTATTCATTTGGTTCCGTCGAGAGACACCGATCTCTCCAATTTTCAGGTTTGTGCTGTTAATTCTTACCAAATTATTTGGACATCATGACCGGAGCAAACGATTCCGAACCGCTTTTCTACGACATATCAAACCACTCCATACTCATTATTAAATGCGATAAGTATTAATTTATGCTTTTTGAATCACACTATTGAAAATAAGCAAACCTGGTTTAGTATTTTCAATATGGATCCTGTTTAAGTCAAAAAAAATATGGATCCTGTCAACTCTTTCAATTATGAGTAGTGCTTTGTTTTGTTAGTTTAAAGATCATGTGACAAGTTTAACTTTTAACACTTTACACATAAAAGTCTTATTCAGGGGATGAAGATAATCTAGACGAAGGTAATGATAAATTTATCGAGGTCATATCTCGAAGATCAAAGAAACAAGGAAAAGGAAAAGCTAAGGGCAGAGGCCCTTTAATCCTCTAATTTTAACCTCTTATATGGATCTTTTTTGTTGGAATGTAAGAGGTATAAATGATTCTGTAAAGCAGCGGAGTTTTAAGAAGTGGATGCGGAAGTATAAACCCATTTTTGGTGGTTTCATTGAGACTCATGTACAAGCTAGTAAGTCGGATAAAATTTTCAGTTATATTTTACCAGGTTGGTCTTTTCATGGCAACTATGACTACTCGGACTTAGGGAGGATATGGTTAGTCTGGCACCTTTCTATGTCAGTCCGGATATTATCGTCTTCTCTTCAGATGACTACTTGTATTGTAAAACTTCCACATGTTACCTCGGAGTTTGGAGTTTCTTGTGTATATGGCTCTAATTGTAGAATCGAGTGATGGATGCTATGGTCTAAGTTGGAAGCATGTTCGGTATCTCCACATCTAGCAGCCATTCCTTGGATTGTTTTTGGTGATTTTAATGAGATCATAATCCCTACTGAGCACCCCAAAGCGGATCAATTCTCTTCCTCCAGAGGTATGAGGGATTTTAAAGAATGTCTTGATAGGTGTTCCCTTATTGATCTCTTGTATTCTGGTAACTCGTTCACTTGGTCCAACGGCCATGTGTCTAAAAAACTGGACATAATTCTGACTAATGCAGCTTGGTTACAGCAGTTTCCAGAATCTATTGGTATTTTTGGTGTTCCGGGTTTGTACTTTCTTGGATCAGCACAGGCCGAAGCAAAAGAGACCGTTTAAGTTCTTCGCCCATATCAACCAGCATGACGACTTTGCGGATCTTTTGTCTAACTGTTGGAACTCCTTGAACTTTACCGGTACGAAACAACTCAAAGTTTCAAAGAAGTTGAAAGAGCTAAAAGGAGCGATTAAATCTTTCAACAAGGAGCATTACTATCAGCTAGAAAAAAGAGTAGAAGAGGCTTTCTCAGAACTCTGTCTTGCGCAGGATGTGGCCCTTTCAAATCCTTCTCCTCTCGCTGCTGCCTCTGAAAAAAGGCCCATCGTTGCTGGAATAATTTGGCAAGATCTGAGGATTCTTATCTTAAGCAGAGATCAATGGTTCAATGGTCTGCGGGTGGGGATTCTAATTCAGCTTATTACCATAGGATTATCAGATCAGGACAAGCTCAAAACCAGATTATTATGCTTCTTGACAGGGATGGAGCTGTCCTTGATCACCTTGATGACATTAAGAATCATGCTGTTGGCTATTGTTCCTTACTGCTTGGTGGCCCATCATCTTCAGCAGCTCCTTCGCCTGAACTTATCTCCTCGTTTCTGCCCCTCTGTTGCTCCCCTGAGACTGTTGAGTTATTAGAAGTAGATTTCACCGATTTAGATATTCAAACAGCTTTTTATCTCTCCCGAAGTCTAAAGCTCCTGGTCCTGATGGCTATCCGGCAAAGTTTTTTAAAGCTAATTGGAGTATTGTGGGTACTGATATGATTGCAGCGGTGAAGAATTCTTAACTACTTGTTGTCTACTACAAAAATGGATTTCCACAATCATCTCTTTGATCCCAAAGAAGCCTAATGTCAATAAAATGACAGAGTTTAGGCCAATATCATGCTGTAACACAGTGTATAAAGTGACGTCTAAGCTTATATCCAACATGATTAAGTCAGCTTTGCCCGGTCTCATCTCTCCTGCACAATCAGCTATTGTCCCAGGTCGGCTCATGGTCGAAAATGTCCTGCTTGCCACAGAGCTGGTCGCTGGATATAAATGGAAGGATATCTCAAAATGCTGCATGCTAAAAGTTGACTTACAGAAAACATTTGATTCCTTAAATTGGGAGTTTGTGCTGAACACTCTCGAAGCTCTTGGATTTCCTAGCCATTTCCGGAATCTAATAGCTCAGTGCATAACAACAACCAGATTCTCGGTCTCCATTAATGTTGAATTGTGTGGATACTTCAAAGGAACAAAGGGCCTTCGTCAAGGTGACCCGCTATCTCCATATCTATTTGTTATTGCATTAGAGGTGTTTTCTCAAATGCCTAATACGAGATACCGTGCTGGTGACATTGGCTTTCATCCAAAAACGGCTGACCTTGAGGTGACTCATCTCGCATTTGCGGATGATATCATGATCTTTTTTGATGGTGAAAAAATTCCTTGGTTAATATTGTTGAAACAATGGAGACCTTTGCAACGTGTTCGGGTTTGCGAATGAATAAAAATAAGACATAACTCTTTGTAGGAGGTTTGAATCAGGATGAAACTAATGATCTCACAAGTCTTGGTTTCAACATTGGTTCATTGCTGATCCGTTACTTGGGCCTCCCACTTATGCACCGAAAGCTGAGAGTTATAGAATACAGGCCACTGCTGCAAAAAATCTTTGGAAACTTCACTGCTTGGTCATCCAAAAATCTATCTTATGCCGGAAGAGCACAGTTGATATCCTTAGTGATTTATGGTACTATTAATTTTTGGACGTCTGCCTTCATCCTGCCTAAAGGCTGCATAACACAGATTCAGAGTTTGTGTTCACGATTTTTATGTACTGGAAATATTACCTCAAAGGGTGTGGCGAAAATTGCTTGGGACAGAGTTTGTCTTCCTAAGCGTGAAGGAGGTTTGGGATTGAGAGATTTCAAAACTTGGAACAAGACCTTATGTCTAAAACTGATATGGATGTTATACGTTCCTAACCCCTCTTGTGGGCTTCTTGGATCAAGAAATATAAAATTGCAAATGATAATTTTTGGAGCCTTGATGTTGATAAAGCATGTTCATGGACTTGGAGATCAATCCTTAACCTGCGGACTGTAGCTTCCAGCTTCTTGAGAGCAGAGTTGGGAAATGGAAACGACATCAGTTTTTGGTGGGATATTTGGACTCCTCTTGGAAGACTAATTGATCTATTCGGTAGCAATGGACCACGAGAGCTCTCCATCCCTCGTAACGCATCAGTATCTGAAGCCTGTGATAATTCAGGATGGCGTCTTTGAGGAGCACGTTCTCCAGCAGCGGAGAGTTTGCAGATTCGTCTTACCAGTATCCATCTCCCGACTCTCTCTCTCACTCTCGTGATGCTTTTTTCTGAGAGGTTGATGGTGACCCTTTACCAAAATACTCTGCCTCTCGAACTTGGGAAATGGTACGTAACAGAGCAGTACCGGTTCCCTGGGCCGAGAGCATTTGGTTTAATTCATGTACTCCATGACATGCGTTCCTGATGTGGATTGCACAATACGACAGAATGCCAACTCGGACCAAACTCGTCAGTTGGGGACTCGGGAACATTATAAATTGTTGTCTTTGCGATTCTGCTCCGGAAACAAGAGATCATCTTCTCTTGCGCTGTGAAGTAAGTGAGCATATTTGGGAGTTGATTCTCGCAAGGCTGGGTTATACCCACTATGGTTTTGTCACTTGGACGGCTTTTGTGGAATGGCTATCAAACAAAGACTCTATCACTTCTTTGATTCTCAAACGGCTAGTTGCTCATGCAACCATATACAGCATTTGGGCTGAAAGGAATAAGAGACTGCATGACGGAATCTCGTCAACTAGCCCAACGATTTATAAGACTATTGATCGTAACATCAGAGATACAATCTTGGGGAAACAACACATGAAGAAATTCAAGACTCATATGCTATCATGGCTTAAAAATATCTAGAAAATCTTAAATCTATATGAGCTTTACCTTGTTTTTATTCTTTTTGCCAAGGTGAACCCTATCTTGTTTTAATTTTTTTGTAAAGCTTTACAAACTCTTCTCATATTTATATGAAATTCAAATCTTTGGCAAAAAAAAAAAGGTTGTTAAGTCACATTAATTCATCATTGCATATTGACAACCTTGGTTTATAATTACTAATTGAAATTTATTCATTGACCGCATTCACTGTTAATGAACATCTTATATGCATTTATACTTGATATTTTATGCGATAGATAAAGTATACCTATTGGATTCATAGGTTAATAATTATTTACTAGACTTGATAAGATATTGCATGTTGGTTTAAAATTTACGGCTGAGTGCATGACATATATATATGAATGTATATAATATAGTAAGAAAGTGTTACGGTTGAATGCATGCAATATATTATTTACATGTATGAGTGCATACAATATTGTAAAGTCTTATGGTTGAGTGAATGGAATATACATCTAATATTAGAAAATTTTATTTTTAGAAAACGAAGTCGGTTTACTCGAGATATATATAACTTGTAAATATATCTTATTATTATAGTTTATTAATATACGAAAATTTTAAGTTTAAAGCTTGACTTTAAAAGATTTATAAGTTTTGGAGAACAATCCAAGGAAATGTATGATTACCACAATGTAGTTATCTAAAACTATCTAAAGATTACAAGACATTGAGTCTGTAGATAAAGCTCAACTATTGTGGATGCTAAGTGTAAAAGTAAAAAATAAATTCGAAGAGAATATCAGTGATGCAAAGATATTAAAGAATACATTTTTCTTATAAGTAATTTTGTCCAGCAGACACATGACTGAGATTAAAGAAGTTTATACTTGTATCTTGTCTCCTTGAGACTCAAAAAACAATGAGCGATTGATGAAAAATCATAAATCACGTCTAGGTGGTTATAATTCATTCTCTTGAAGAGAGTTTGACACTTTGAAAAGAAAATCCACACAAATAATATTGGTAAAAAAAGTGAAAATAAAAATGATTCTATATATGGATATGAATAAAGCCAAGGTCAAGACTTAAGAATTTATTTTTAGAACTCATGTTCTCACTTGAAGATGAGAAATAAAGATGGTAATAAACAATAGATATATCATTTAAAGATGAAATAAAATTAGTGTAAGTACAATAAGTGGCAGTATCAAGATTATTGGATGGAAGCTCTAGAGGAGCAGATACATGTTTGCATATGGGAATATAACCTGAAATCATTAATGTGTTATACTTTCCTAAGTCTCAAAGGTCCAAAGGATCTAAGATATAACACATGGCCTTAAGTTGGGTATGTTGTTGATTCTAAAGTGGGATTCAATTCTAGATATATGAACTTGGAGTGTCATCATCTCGAAGGGGAGAATTAGAGAATCCCACATCCCTACTAAGTGAAACTTCCAGAAGTATGTTCACACTGGAAATATGCTTAGAAGTCATTTTTAAATAAAACGAAGGGATTTAGAATCTATTAATGTAGAGACAATAAGTAAAAGGAAATATTGAATAACTTCAATCAAAAGTATTGCCCAAGTCACTATTGTATTGTACTACACAATGATTAGAAAATGGAGATAAATGTTTTAGTAAACTAGATGTTTACCAAGTGTAATGTTTGGCAAACCGGTTATGCCATCCCCGTTTAGTAATGATGCGAAAGATAATCATATGGACATTCTTTGAAGAACCAAAAGATTCTTACGAGTGATCTGCTATATATTGCTTGCTTACAAGGTAATATAAGAATACGGTTTTCACCAGTTTTTGGAATCTATTCATACAAGAAGATGTTTGTGGGCTTGATCACCCACTGGTGGACTGATCATCCATCATATGTTTATAATTAATTAATCGACAAAAATATCGTATGTATCCTTGTCATAGATCCGCAACTTGATGTTTGCGAGACTAATTGGTAATACTGGTGAATTCACAAGCCTTTGATGATTATTTTATACATGTAGGGATATATGATGAACATCTTGTAGCTAATGTTCATAAGTAAAATGCAGCAACATTAATTCGCATAATGACAAAGAGTAATTAAGAACTCTCCCCATCAAATTGGTTTTGGGTCAGGAACCAAAGATCCCCATCTAGAAAATTTTGATAAGTTGCAGTTGCTCCACCACATTACTAAAAGATGGGACCTCAAAAGAGGTTATGAATATATTGGATATACTCTCCATTGATGATAAAATCTAGAAGATTTTAATAGATTTATTTAAAGACTCAAAGTTGGCTATCCAACACAAGGGAGAGAAAAAAAACAATTGGAGAATGAATGAGTTGAAATGAATTATCATTGATCATCGGACTAAAGAGCGTGAATAGAAGTCCAAAATAAATGTATTGAGATAATTCTATTACAAAAATTAGCATATGAGTTGCCAAACTCATTTACTGATCCTAAGAAAGTGATTAAGTCACAAGTACCAGCTAAATGCTCTAGTTAAAATAGATATCCCAGAAGGATAATATCAAACTGCTAATAAGTCTAAAGAGCGCCTGAAGTTTGAAAGACCTATCGCTTCCAAATATAATAATCCTCGGAAAAGAAAAGGAGCATGAATGAGAATGGCAAAATTGTGGAATGAAATATTAAGGATCTCGAGAAGAGATAGAAAACATGACAAGAAGCAAATTCAGGTACCTGAGAATAAAGAAATATCAAATAGCTATGTCATTTCTGGAACAGTATGGAACCGATATCAAATCAACGTCATGAATAATTATGCATGCAATGTAGAAGTTAATGAGAATGAGGATCAAGAACCATCTATTGAAAAGTGTACAAAGAGAAATGATTGACCAATATGAAAATAAGCATTAGATGCTGGATTAAATCTCTTAGAAAGAGAAAATATTTTGATCAGTAGTCCGTACACATAATGGTATAAAACCAATGGCACATAAATGGGTCTCTAAGTGAAAGAATAATATGATGAAAATTGTGAGGTGCAAAAGAATAGTTGCACAATTTTTCTTACAAAGTGTAATTGTTATAAGAAACACATCATCATGTGGTGGAAGCATCAACTTTGAAGTTTCTTTAGTCTGACAAGAGTTAAAAGCCACTGGAAAATGACAATTGTGAAAGGTCCATAAGGATGTAAACTTAAAGAAGTAGTAAACCCCATAATGATTTGGGTTGTTAAATCATGAACGTGTTAGTTCTCGATTACATTATTGCACAAGTATATATTGCGCATATAAAAGAAATAAATATTTCTAATTAAGTACCATGATATTAAGAAATTTACTGATCTCTTTCATGATTGAAAGATGGGATTTTGTATGACATGAAGAATGATCATACTAATAAAATTTATAAAAGAGAAAATAACTCGTATGTACAAGTATATACAATATGAATGTTTACAAAATTATCTATAAGTGAAAATTTGGACACGGATTCAAGATAGACCAAGATATAATCTCTTATGTGAAAGGAATACTACGGACTATAAGTCCAATGGTGTACGAAATTATCTGACAATCAAACAAGTTTATCCACTAAGGACATGCTTACAGTAACTCTTAAAAAGATGATATATATATATATATATATGATGAGAACACATATCTCCAAGATATTGCTTTAAGGGAGAGAATATGATGATGCGTGTGGTTATACTCTTTTTCCTTATCATGGTTTTTATCTCATTGGGTTTTTCCATGTCAAGATTTTAACGAGGCAACAAAGAACACACATAGATATCTAAAGAGGAATGTTATCACTTAAGTGATGAAGATCTATCAATCTCCCAATGTATTTGTAAAAACCCGTCCCCTGGAACCCAACTGGCGCTGCAGCGCATCGACCCTAACCCCTCCCCTGTGATACAACCTGCTCGAATTCACCCATAAGCCTCGGCTAACAGGTGGGTTATTGGTGCGCTTGGCGCTACTCGAACCCAAGATCTCACCCTTTAGCAACCTCCTCACAGGATAAGCTGTCACCAATTGACCTGCAGATCAATTGGTGACAGCTTGTCATGTGAGGAGGTTGCTAAAGGGTGAGGTTTTGGGTTCGATTAGCGCCAAGCGCACCAATAACCCACATGTGAGCCGAGGCCTATGGGTGAATTCGGGCAGGTTGTATCACAGGAGAGGGGTTAGGGTCGATGCGCTGCAGCGCCAGCTGGGTTCCACGGGATGGGTTGTTACAATAAAAGTTGACTTTTATGTGACAACCTGTCCTGCGGACTTCTAGGTTCACAGCCATGCATGTCACCGACCCTAACCCCTCGCCTGTGATACAACCTGCCCTCTGGGGTCTCGGCTCACAGTTTGGTTATTGATACGCTTGGCGTTACTCGAACCCAAGACCTCACCCTTTAACTATTACTACATACCTCTGAGGTTCGCTAGTACTACCACAAACTAACATTTTTATTTTTACAAGTAGAGCAAGGACATCTTAACATACCCGTTTTTGCTTCCGGTTTTCATTGAACTAACCCCATGAATTCGGTTATACATTTTTGATATTCATCCGTAAGCAATCTCGTGTTAGGATCCAAATGAGGTCAATCTATCCACAAACAATAATAATTTGAATAAGACATGGTTTTTTGAATTTGTTTCGTGTGTAAAGTAAGTGAGAGGATGAAAATATTGAGTGAATGAAGAGGGTGAGGGGTGCTTGTATATATAGATGAAATGCTGCCGATAATTCTGACGAAACTTTGACGGACACACGATGTTCCTCGGAATTCCGTCGGAATTTTTCAAATCTCTCAACGGCTCTTTAACGACTACAAATTATCCTTGGATTTTCTTTGGTATTTTTCGACGAAAGTAGTTTCCTCGGAATTTCCTCGATTTTTTTGGACGAACTATGTAGTCCTCAGAATGACATCTGTATTTTCCGACGAAATTATGAGGAAACGCAAATTTTGTGGTTCCTCAGAATATCGTCGGATTTTGCATCAGTATATTCCGAGGAAGTGCCTTTCTGTCGGAATGTCCGCCGGAATATACCTTGTTTTCTTGTATGTTTGGAGATTCTCTCTCAGGTATTTGGTGATGCCGAAGTAGATTCTAGAAGGACTGCGGCTGAGAAACATGTAACCAAAAACAGCGATGAGTTAATCCAAAATATTGGTCATGAGTTCTCTCTTTCTTATCCATTACTAGTCTTTTGGTTAATGGACGTCTCTTACGTATAAAGTTTCATTTTTCTTTTGTTAGGGATGATCATAATTATGACAGTCCTGAACTGATTTCCTTTTTTAATTTTCAGTCATGCCATATGTCGAAAAGGCATATGTATCACAAATTTAAATTGGAAAATGTCATGACAGATGAAAAATCTTTGAAAGTTTCCAACATGATCATTGTTTTCAAGCCAGATGCATTGATGATAAAGCTCTTGAACTTTCCAAGGAAGATACATGGTAAGTTGTTCCTCACAACATAATAAGCTGCATGGCTCTCTTAACTCTCAAAGAACCTTACCGCTCTCGATTTGTTGAATCGCATGGGTATGAGCCCACAGGTACAGCTCTGTCTAGGAATGAACCGGAGGTCCCATATCATTCAAGGAGCCTAGGTGAGGAGAAGTTGGATACTGTATTTGAAAGCTTAATGAGTTGTAGCTCTGTTTATTCCAAGATCGCATAAGAGGTTCCATTGTAATAACATTATGTAAGAATGTTTATCTAAGTTGGATTGAAATTCTTAAAAACCGTTGTTTGTTAAGAATTTGATGTTTGCTTATATTTCTAATGTGTATGTTTGGGTGTGTTTCTTTTTGTATGTTTATAAACATGTTTTCAACAAGTATAACGTACGCGACACCCGAGCACTAAACGCTTCTTCTTCGTTTCTGACAGAATCAGGTTTCTGATACAGAAAGTGCCTTCAATAGTAATGAAGCAGGGGATGTAAGACCATGTTTATCAGCGTCTCTTATAATGAGGTTTTTAACTAAATTTGACTCTTTTTTTTTTTAATTTTTTTTTGTTAAGAGACGGCTCTTAAGACTCTTATTTAAGAGACGTCTCTTAGGTTTTCTTAGTTAAAAATTAAAAAACGTATTTTAGAAAAATTAAGAACATCTGCTAAGAGTCCCTCAATGAACCTGCTCTAATGGTTTTTCTTTGATGCCGAAAGTGACCACGTCAATTTTATAATAATGATTTTATTTTATTTTGTAATTTTGACCTTGTGTTTCTATATCGAATAGGAGGTTTTTATGAGTGATTTTAGAGGGCTTATATGACTATGAGTGAAACCTCCGGATTGTTTGGAAGGAAGCTGGAGACTCATTTTTATCATTCAAAATCACTAATTATGAACGAGGTTAACGTGCAATTCTTGTTCTCTCAACCCTTTGTATACCTAGATTAAGAAAACACTGGAAACTAGAAAATCATAGAAATTGTTAAGTCTTTTTTAATATTCTGTTTATTAACTGTTGTCTTAAATTTTCGTCAAGAACAGTCACAAAGAACATACCATGTCGGAGATGTATAATTTTTCACAAACAATGACTACCTAAAAGACAAATAACTTGAATGTTATTTAACTTATTTGACAAATTACAGGAGTACAAGATTAGCAACTACATGTCAGCCCAATGACATTTAAATGGGTGGGACTCATGCTACTAATACAAATAAATAACTAAATTAGTTTTCATAATTCGAGCAACATGTGTAACAGTATGGTCTCCGTATCCTTTTATAATTTATGGATTAAATTTCAAACATTACTTTAACTTCTTCCCACTTCTTCCCAATTACGAATCCAGATTTAAGTTGTGTATTAAATGTTGATAGTTGTAATCATGGGCAAAATCCCAAAAAATAATACCTCATTCCTACTTAGAAAAAAGTATGTTACGTAGACACAAGATCCATCACACAACTCTACAAAAAAAAAAAAAACGGAAGGCAACATAACCATAGAACAAATCTCAACATACACAAATCTACTCTATTAAAATAGAGTTCTAAATTTATCTACCATTGAAAGTTGTCATTTAATTTTTGGAATGTTTCAAGTTTGTTAGTGTATTCCATAATTTATGGTTCCCTTTAATTAGAAACATATATTTATAATTATCCTTATTACTCAAGTACTATCTATATTCATAATCATTTATAACTTACCTAAATAAAACAATTTCAACAGAATATGATAATTAGAATATGATATATTTAAAAAAAAGTAATCAAAATATACTTTCGATTTTTAAAAAATGGAAATCAAAATATTTTTAATTATATATAATTTTAATATACAAAAAATATACCCGCCCTTTCAAGGGCGGGTCAAAATCTAGTAAACTTTTATAACAACTGTTAAAAAATCAGAGACCAAAGTAAACTATATAATTCAAATTATATCATAAGTTAAATAATATGTTATGTGTTATCATGCTAATTACAAAAGAACTTACACAACCACAATATAAGCTATATAATTATCTAACATCATATAGTATCAATACAAATAGATCAACAAACAAACATTATAAATCACAAGAAGACAATCTCCGAAGCGAAGCGCGGAGTGACCCTAATTTATCTATGTAGATACATAGATGTTTTCTAGTGTGCGTATAGATCATATATTAATCAGTCTGATATCAATATTATTATATTTTGGTTTATGTGTCTTACTCGACATAAATTAAAATTTGAATTCGTTAAAAATATAGACTACGCAATTAAATCTTATAGTTTGGTACACTTTTTATTATATAGAAATCATATATATAAATATAACAAAGATTCCGGTTTTTGTAAATAATGTTGTTTAAGTTGTGAATTTATAGTAATGAAAGAAAAAAAATATATTGGAAATGCGGGACTTGATTAGGCCCATAATGAACCCGTTATTGGAAATATAGAAAAGTAACTAATTAATATATATTATATGTGTACACGATAGTTTGATAATTATTATTATTGAACTTTGTCTATGAAAGTAACGAGAAGAAGAAGTAAGAACTCAACTCATCATCATTTACTCTTGTACACAAACATATATATAGGGAGTTAATGTCGGCTAACATTCAGATATTTCTTTACTTAATAATATAATATTTGTAAAGGATAATCATTATCTAAATTTAACATTATCTCATAACACTCCCCCTTGATTATCCATTTTGTATTACGTATTGCCTCGTTAAAACCTTAGTCATGGAAAAACCCTTTTTGGGAGAAAAACCATGATAAAGGAAAAAGAGTACAATGACGTAATTTCCCCCTGAGAATAATGGACACAGTTTTTTTTCTTCATAGGTCACGCAAATGCCGCATTCCGATACCGTAGACGTGTTTTCGGAATGTTGTAGTAGGAAAGGCCTTTGTAAACAAGTCAGCTGGATTGTCACATGACCGTACATACTTTATGTCCACTTCTTTATTTTTCTCGAGCTCCCGTATTTACGAGAAAAATCTTGGAGAGATGTGCTTTGTTCTGTCGCTCTTTATATAATCTTCTTTAAGTTGAGCGACACATGCCGAATTATCTTCAAATATTTTTGTCGGTTCTTTCATGTCAAATATTCCACTTGCTTCTTGTATGTGATGACTCATTGACCTAAGCCACACACACTCTCGACATGCTTCGTGAAGCGCAATAGTCTCTGCATGATTTGACGAAGTTGCAACCAGAGTTTGTTTTTGGGAACGCCAAGAGATCGCGGTTCCACCAATTGTAAAAACATAGCCGGTTTGAGATCGAGCTTTATGAGGATCTGATAAGTATCCTGCATCTGCAAAACCAACCATACCAAAGTCGGGTTTTCTAAAATAAATTAACCCAAGGTCAACTGTACCTTGGAGGTAACGGAATATATGCTTGATTCCGTTCCAATGCCTACGAGTAGGAGAAGAACTATATCTTGCAAGTAGGTTAGTTGCAAAAGCAATATCCGGTCTTGTACAGTTTGCAAGATATAGAAGCCCACCGATAGCGCTCATATAAGGTACTTCAGGGCCGAGTACCTCCTCGCTATCTTCACAGGGTTTAAAAGGATCTTTCTCTACATCGAGAGATCTATTTATCATTGGAGTACTCAAAGGAGTCGCTTTATCCATATAAAAGCGTCTCAATAATCTTTTCGTATAATTTGATTGATGCACAAATATTCCTTCTCGGAGATGCTCAATCTGGAGCCCAAGACAAAACTTTGTCTTGCCGAGATCTTTCATTTCGAACTCTTCTTTCATATGAGTTCGTGCATCATCAACCTCCTTTTGAGTTCCAATTATGTTCAGGTCATCTACATATACAGCAATGATCACAAAACCAGATGGCGATTTCTTAATAAAAACGCATGGACATATCGCATTATTCACATATCCTTTTCTCAAGAGATATTCACTTAAGCGATTGTACCACATGCGTCCAGACTGCTTTAGTCCGTAAAGTGATCGCTGTAACTTGACCGAACAAATCTCCCTAGATTCTTCTTTCAATGCTTTTGGCATTTCCAATCCTTCAGGGAGTTTCATGTATATATCATTATCCAGTGATCCATACAAATATGCAGTCACAACATCCATAAGATGCATTTCAAGATTTTTCGATGCCGCTAGGCTCATCAAAAATCTAAACGAAATTGCATCCATTACCGGGGAATAAGTTTCCTCAAAATCAATTCCCGGTCTCTGAGAAAAACCTTGGGCAACTAATCGGGCTTTATATCGTGTTACTTCATTTTTTTCATTTACTTTTCTCACGAATACCCATTTATACCCAACAGGATTTATATTCTCAGGCGTTATGACTATAGGTCCAAAGACATTCCTTTTATTTAGGGAGAGTAATTCAGTTTGTATGGCCTTCTTCCACTCCTCCCAATCATGTCTTTTCATACATTCCAGTATGGACCTTGTGTAATAACCCTCAAGAGCGGATAGAATTTTGGTCGAGAAAATCTATAAGATCAGTTTGGAGATTGGACGATCAGACTTAAAAATAAAATCGATCCGATGAATTAATGTCTCAACGGGACTGTCATGTGGTCGAAAGGACTTCCCTTGATAGTTCTGGTTGATTATTAATTATGTTGGTCGAATTTTATTTAAGCTGGACGAGATTTAAAGGTCGAGAAAATATTTATCAGAAACTGTCCGAAAATTATCGACCAGCTTCTTATAATTTCTTATAAATAGTCCTTGGTAACTCACCACCTTGCCTGCCTGCTTGGTTAATAAGTAAGTCATGTGCAAGTCACAAGCTACTTGCTTACCTGCTTGCTTGCTTGCTGGACAGATCATGTGAGAAGCACATGATTTATAAACCTTTCTTAAAAGGAAGGAAATGGAAGCAGCTGCTGGCTGGGTGTGGTGAAGCAGGACACCAGCTGTCCTTTGCTCACTTCTGCTTGGTGTTAACCTGGACACTCAGACAAAGCTCATCTCAGCTACTTATTCCTCTCAATCACCTGCTTCCCACCTTCTGAAACAGAGAGCAAAAACCAGACAGAAAATTTCAGAGAGAAAGAGAGAAGAAA
Organism: Moricandia arvensis; assembly: GCA_905132765.1. Lineage (NCBI taxonomy): Eukaryota > Viridiplantae > Streptophyta > Magnoliopsida > Brassicales > Brassicaceae > Moricandia > Moricandia arvensis. Next base: position 17,665 of record CAJHQP010002350.1, on the reverse strand, counting down.
GACAAAAAAAAATCTGTGAGAAAAATTGAGAGAAATTAGAAGAGAGATCTGAGCATGAACGACCCTTTCCAACCTTCTAATTCCTTGAATCAGTGACTGTGGTGTGTGTAATAATTATTAGATGGTCCAGAAGATTCATGAGATCACTTCTCAGCTTATCAATCTCAAGTATGGAACCAGTAAGACCTTAAATCTGTTTGTTCAGATCAGTTTAATCAGATCAGTTTAGGGAAGTTTCATGTCTGGAGTTAAACCCTAAGCAATGCTCTGTTCTGTCCTGAGTTGAACCGAGCCTTGACCTCTTTTATTTGAAGGTCAGGACGTGATCTTAGCATGAAGAGAGTGAGCAACTAAGTTCATTCACCACTGAAGTAAAACCGTTCAGCCGCTGGTATACCTTGGAGAGGAGAACCGTTTAAGACCATCCAACCATGGTGAATTAGGGTAAGCTTCATCTACCTACCTTAGCCATGTTCTGATCAAATTCGTGGGTTGCTTAGCTAAAGTCATGGTCGGATCCCTTATTTAAGTTGGTGTACTTATCAGTTTAGTTTAGTTTCGGTTGGAATCAGTCTTTGGAAACTGTTAGTTAAGTGGTTATGGTCTTATTGAAGTTAAACCGAAATGAACTGACCTTGTCCTGAATCAACCTTGTCTTAACCAAACTGTTATGATATAGGAGGAGTAGAACCGAGCCTGAACTGAACTCATTTAAGTAGTTAGAGTGAACCAAACTGCCAAAATATTATTGTTCTGAACCGAGCAGTTTTGATCTTGTCTAGTACTGGTCTGAGCCAAGCTGTCTACTATTTGAACTTGTCATATCCTGATCTAGTCTGAGTTGATATGAACTGCTAAACCTTTGTCCTGAACCGAGCTGATAAGATCTGATTTAAGTTTCCTCTTCCAAACCGAACTGTTGGATTAATGATCTTGTGTACCGAACTGCTTTGTTTTAGGTCATTGGCCGAGGTCAGTGGTGGGATCAACAGGATCCTTCCTTGTGGACGTTCTGAATCAGAAGTGAAGTGGAGTGTCATTAGTTGAGCTCGAGTTTAGTCTTCCTTAGCCAATCTCATATAAACAAAGGTGAGTCTAGATAGATAATTCATGAGTTATGAATGAATATTGCTTGAGTGAATTACAAATTATGGTTGATTGATAAGTAAATCTATTGAACATTGTGAAGTGTCTTCTTAGTATAAATACTTAAGAAATATTATTCTCTATTCCTTAAGGTTTATCCCGAGCCTTAGTACTTGTTCTCAAGTACTAATATATAAGTATATTATTAAGTATATAAGTATAAATCATGTGAAGTCTTATCATATTCAATCTCCCTAAAGTACCCGCATTACCGTGGATTGGTCCTGCGATATGGAACAAGGTCACGAAGACACGATGATGGGGTCGCACCCTGGAGGCCATGTAACTGCATGCAGCATTAGATGTTCGATCTTGGAATATCTGATGGAGATGATTGTTATATTTATTTTCCCGCTAGGCTCGGTTAGCCTTGGTGGTTTTCCGGGTTCAGCATATATATATATATATATATATACAAATTATAAGTATGAGTGAATGGCGGGGATTGTGGAGGTGATGTTTAAGATAGGATTCACATCGATAAAAGATAGGCCTTATATATAATAATTAAGGAATATATTTCCTCTGCATTCAAATGGAGTTCTCTGCTCGGGATATTACTAATATTTGTTGGGGTGTGGGATTAGACTCACTGAGTAAACTAGTTACTCATGACTCCTTTGCGATGCAGGTAACCATTAGGCGGGAGCCCTTACTTAGGACGGGAAGGAACAGCATTAGCCAGCGATAGTTTTATTATCCTTGCAAAAGCCGTTTTGTTATATCTTATGTATAAACCTTGTTTCCGAAAACCTCGAGGTTAATCTATAACATTTTTGTAAGATGCTTTTCAATGAATAAATATATAATTTATAAAGAATGTTTTTAACGTACGGGTTCCATATGATATTAGTCCTTGTCCGGACGAACCAACTATTGGGTATTACTCGGTCGGGTTGTAAAGCCTTGAGTCGTACCTAATAGGATATGTGTACTTAGATGATTGGCCTTCGGTACCTAGATTTATTCTAGGAACTTCGGGTTAATCATTTATCTATACATTGTGGCTTCTCGGTTTGGTTTAAGTTACTTGTGATCGGCTGTGCATGTTCTTGTTTGATTGTTGCACGGCTGGTCGAGTCAACTTATACTTAGACCAGATCGGGGGTGTCACACCTTGGATCTGGATCATCACTTTCGTGATCTATTTCTTTGGACACAGAAAAGGAGAACATTCCATCAACATCTTTTATCTTATTTCTGATCCATAATTTTTCATTTCGGGCGTAGTTGATGGAAATCTCATATTTTTCTGTTCTCTCCTCGTCATCTGGATCCTTATCTTTGTTTGGTTCTTCTTGAACCTTTTTGTATATGCCTTCTTTCAGACATTTTTCAGTATCAGGTTCTTTTGGAACCTTTCCACTTTGCTCAACCAATTTTTTTTTCTTTCGAGGATTTTTATCTTTAGAACCCGCTGGTCTCCCCCTCTTTAACTGAACCCTAGGTTCATTCATTGTGTTTCCATCAGTTTGTTCTTCAGGAACAAAAATTCTTGATGGAACATTTTCAACGGGTATATATGACTTCGTCACCCTTCTCGTATCTGTGAATGCATCTGGTAACTGGTTTGCCAAATTATGCAAATGCACAATTTTCTGAACTTCCAGCTCTCTTTGATTCGTAGGGGGATCAAGGTGTAATAACGACGGTGTACACCATGTAATCTCTTTAGGAATTTCTCTAATTCCTCCCCCTAACGTTGGAAATTCTTCCTCATTAAAATGGCAATCGGCAAATCGTGCCGTAAACATATCACATGTTACTGGTTCAAGATACCTTATTATACTTGGTGACGTATAACCCACGTATATTCTCAATCTCCTTTGTGGGCCCATTTTTGTTATTTGTGGTGGAGCTATCGGAACATAGACTGCACACCCAAAGACACGGAGATGAGATACATCTGGTTCCTGTCCAGATGACAATTGTAATGGGGAGTACTTATTATCTGCACTCGGTCTCAGCCGAATCAGTGCAGCTGCATGCAAAATAGCATGACCCCATACTAAAATTGGGAGCTTTGTTCTCAGTATCAACGGTCTTGCAATCAATTGCAACCGTTTTATCAATGACTCGGCCATGCCATTTTGTGTATGAACTTGGGGAACCGGATGCTCCACATCAATCCCCACTGACATACAATAATCATTGAAGGCTTGCGATGTAAACTCACCAGCATTATCAAGCCTTACTTTCTTTATGGCATATTCTGAGAACTGCGTTCTCAACTTTATTATTTGGGCAATGAACTTTGCGAAAGCCGTATTTCTTGTCGTCAAAAGACAGACATTTGACCATCTACTAGATGCGTCAATCAGTACCATGAAATACTTAAACGGCCCGCACGGTGGGTGGATCGGCCCACATATATCACCATGTATTCTTTCTAAAAACAAAGATGATTCATTGCCAATCTTTGCTGGTGATGGCCGAGTTATAAGTTTTCCTTGAGAACATGCATTACATATAAACTCGCCCGTTTGCAAAATTCTCTCGTTTTTCAACGGATGGCCATTTGAATTTTGCATTATCTTTCTCATCATGACTGAACCAGGATGTCCTAGTCTCTCATGCCAGATTTTAAATGTATTAGTAAACTTCATGTTTACTGTGGCATAGGACTCAGTCATGTTTATTTTTGTACAATATAGTCCAGAGGATAACATTCTTAACTCTTCCAATATATGTTTCCTCTCGGACTTAATGCAAAGATATTCAATGCCGTCTTTCCTCATAGTTTCAATATGATATCCATTTCTTCGAATATCCTTAAAACTTAATAAGTTTCTATGAGACTCGGGGGAGTATAATGCATCACTTATTTCAAATCTCGTCCCCCTTGGCATTGAAAAATTGACTCTTCCAGAGCCTTTGATAATCTTTGCACTACCAGATATTGTTCTTACGCTTCCAGCGTAATCTTTTATTTTGAGATTGGAGAAATATTTCTTATCTTTAATTATCGTGTGCGTTGACGCACTATCTGCCAAACACATATCTCCATCCATAGTCTCAAAGTCTGGCATTTTCTAAATTTATTCATAAACATATATTATTAAACATGAAACATAACATATATTTCTTACAACAAAAGATATAGATACTATAATACAGTAAACTTATATCACATCAATTTTACATTACTCATCGATTCTTTCTGAATCAACCAGAAAGTCTGATACGTCAAGATGAGCATCATCATTTAAACCGTGAAAGAATGGCCCGGGTTCATCAGAGATGAAGTTTGTTTCACTTCCTTTCTCTTTCGCTTTTTGGGATTCTCTATACAGATCGGCTAAGTGTTTTGGCGTACGACAACCACGTACCCAATGACCTTTCATACCACATCTGTAGCAAACCTTTTCTGTTTGCCTTTTATCATCCCGACCCTTTTCGTTTTCGTGGAATTCCTTATTATTTCTCTCATCATACGGACGGAATCTTCTTCCTCGTCCTCTTCCACGACCATGATAACGGTTTCGACCATGTCCACGTCCTCGTCCTCTCCAATTATCATAACTGGATGATGCAACATTCGCTTCGGGGAATGGAGCAGATCCAGTGGGACGAGCATGATGGTTTAAAGTCACGAGTTGGTTATTCTGTTCTGCTACAAGGAGGACTTGCATTAACTCCGAGTAACGTTTATATCCATTCGCCCGGTATTGTTGCTGTAGGACTACATTTCCAGGATGGAACGTGGAGAGAGTTTTCTCGATCATATCATAATCACTTATTTTCTCTCCACATAACATCATCCTAGATGTAATTCCGAACATCGCGGAATTATACTCACTTACACTTTTGTAGTCCTGAAACCGGAGATGGATCCACTCGTGTTTAGCTTTCGGTAAGATCACATATTTCTGGTGATCGAACCTCTCTTTTAAAGATTGCCAGAGGTCCGCAGGATCCTCTTTCGTAATATATTCATCTTTTAAACCATCATGTATGTGATGTCGTAAAAATATCATGGCTTTAGCCTTTTTCTCATCCGACAATGTTTTTGAACTATCGATGGTTTCCAAAAGCTTGTTTCCTCTCAGGTGCATTTTTGCACCCACTGCCCAAGTCATATAATTATTTCCCGTAATATCAAGGGCATTTATTTCGAGCTTTGTCAAATTCGACATGATAACTGTATTAATAGAATAACATACTTTAAAATATAATAAAGACAGAAATTTAAATACGGAAAATAAATGCTGAAATTAAAGGCATAAAATTAAAAGCATAAATTAAATGCATAAATTTAAAAGCATAAATAAAATTAGAGGCTTAACCCCTTACATGATCCGAGGAGACAAAGTCTTCCATATTGATCTTTTTTTTTCAAGGTTTGAGGAGACAAAGTCTGCCATATTAACCTTTTCTTTTTATTCAAGGTCCGAGAAGACATAGTCTACCATTTTGACCTTTTCTTTTTATTCACGGAGGCAAAGCCTACCACGTGTTTCTCTGATCGTGAAGGCAGAGCCTTTCTTAACAATCAGTCGGGGAAGGCAACGCCTATCATGCCGAAAAATAAACGGAGAAGGCCTAGCCTCTTACTCCGAACAATAATAAAATTAAAATAATTAAAATTATTGAAAAACATAAATTAAACATTATCTTGCTAGTATAACCTCAGTTGGTTAAAGCCTCGTGCTGATAACGTATTGGAAATATAGAAAAGTAACTAATTAATATATATTAAATGTGTACACGATAGTTTGATAATTATTATTATTGAACTTTGTCTATGAAAGTAACGAGAAGAAGAAGAAGTAAGAACTCAACTCATCATCATTTACTCTTGTACACAAACATATATATAGGGAGTTAATGTCGGCTAACATTCAGATATTTCTTTACTTAATAATATAATATTTGTAATGGATAATCATTATCTAAATTTAACATTATCTCATAACACCCGTTACCTTATGACGGACCTTTTTCTTTTTTTTCTTTTGAAACAACCTTATGACGGACCATAATTTGTTTTTGACGGACTATCAATTTCTGTAAGGCCTCTTTCTATCGAACATTTTTGGCAAATCAGTCAAGAACAACAAAACAATCTCATAGACATTAGTTGATAATAATTTTTCGAATTTTGCTTATATATCATTTTTATAAACACCTTCACTAAACAATATAACATGACTCACTAATAATTATGACATGCCTTATAGCTAATTGTGAAATAGACAATATACACTTTACATTTATTTATATTTTTGGTAAACTTTATAGAATATAGTAGTAACTCATACATTAAAGAAGATATATTTAAATATGAAATTAAATAATATAAAAATAATATTTTACAAATTTGAAATATTACTTAATTTCTACTTTTATAATTATACATTTTTATTATTAAAAAATCTTTAAAATTTTATGCAATTTTGTAAAAATTACAAAATTTGAATCCTAATACCATTAGTTTCTTTTTGAAATTTAAAAATTTTAGAAATACTATTTAAATTTTATTTTTATATTTACATAATTTTATATCATTTTAATATATTTTAACCAATATAAATAAAAAATATATATATCTAAGAGTATAATCATAAACATATATATCTATTCTTAAATAAAAAATTTAAATAAAAAATTGTTTATTTTATTTTAATTTTATGTTTAATTGAAAAATCATATCAAAATATTTATAAGAAAATAATAAAATCTAAAATATTAACAAAAACTGATTATAAAATATAATTTAAAATTAAAATTTTATTAATACACATGGTACAAGAAAACACGTAGTAGAACATTAAAATGGTGGGAGAATAGAAGATCTGAATCTCAAAAAATATATTTTTTTCTTTCTTGAGGATTGTGGAAGAAAATTTCCCCAATTGTGTAATTCGTTTAAATATACAGAAAATAAATATAACAAAACAGTGAGTGAAGAAGGTTTGAAAACTAAGTAAAGAGATTTTGCCAAGCAGGAAAATTATATATATGAAAATTACAGTTGTATTTCTCTCCAAGTATTGTCGATCGACCAAACTCTCATTCTCTTTTTCAAACCAGTTGGTTTTATTGGGAATTTCAGCTGCAAGATTCACAAGCAAAACTAAGATCATGCAACCATTATAAAGTGAGAGTGGTGGATTCAAGAATTTTCTCGTGTCGATATGCAATGAGAGTATAAAAAGGAAGTTGCGTGTTGAAAGAAAAACCCCACCTTTATTGGATACATAAGAGTTGTAAGAGCACCCCCATTAGTCACCATATATATTTTTTTTATTTTTTTTATTTTTTTGGTTTACTTTTTTTACAAAAAAAAATAATAATAATTGGATCACTGGCGGGCCGCCACGTGTCGTGGGACCCGCCAAACAGTGAAGAACCCAGGTTCATGATGAACCTGCAGGAGAGAGGTTCACAAAAATAATAATATATTAATTATGATTTCTAAAAATCTGTGTCCATAAACCCCATTAGAACCTCTAATGGAGGTGCTTTAAGAGTAGATGAAACAAAGTGGGTCACCATCATCTACATTTTTTTCTTTTTGAAACCTGCAAAGAATTTATATAAGATTTCAAATGCTTATGCATAAGTAGAAAGTTTAATACAAAAAAGGTTTTTTTTTGTCAACCATTTGTTTTATTTGCCTCTTGGGCAAAGATGGATCAGATTACACACATATGGGCTTAAGTCCCAAATTGTTAAAAGTAAAAAAATTACAAGACTTTTTGTTTGGAGACAGATCAACCACAACGTGTCATCTAACCCTTCATTGCCACTCCATGTGCCTTACATGTGTAAGATTGCATAGAAAAGGTGGAGATCAACCGTTGTTCACCATGACTTTCACCGGCCACCTTGAGCTTTCCATGTCTTCCACCGAGCTTTCAGGATCTCATCTTCGACACTCTCTTGTAAATCCAAATCCTATTGTAGCTCTTCATCTTAGATCTTTTTCCTCTATTCATCCGCCGTGAACAGTCGGCTAAGAGAAGTGCACCCCATCTCCGGTGAACTCTTGTTCCAGAGATCAATTATTCGCCCCCACTAAGGACTGGCGGTTTTCACAGGGTAAAATATTACTTCCATAAGCACATAAGATCAATTCAAGGAAGGGAAAGCAATATCAAGTCTAGAAAGGGAAAACAAGGATTTGAATGAAAACACACATAGTTTGCTATATATAGAGATCCAATCATAATTAAGAAGATTATAGCGACCCGAACGTAAAGATAAAATAAAATCATTAAGAAAAGCTCTAACTTGAATCAGTTACACAACAAAATCGGACTAGGCCAAAAGAAATCAGCTAGTAGAAAATAACATTGGATTTGCCGAACAAAAGGATCTAATAAAAAATCAGAAGAACAAAACAAAAAGTATTAAATATAAAAGGAGTAGTATGTTAAAAACATTCAACATAAATAAAATAAATGTTTGGTTTAGTTTATATTTATTTTCAAGAGATTGCGTCGATTGATTGAAAGTTTTGCTCTGGTTTATGGTAGATAGTCACTCTGTATTTATTATTCTGTCAAAAGTACGAAATTATAATGCCATGTGAATGTGATTCATAAAAGCCCAATAAATGTGCAAGGTTCATTCCTAAAAATGTCACCCATAAATGTTGTGCCGAATTTTACATTTGCTTATTAACTTTGGCATGGACTCGAATATCAATCTATCAATGTGTATGCCTAAGAGAACGTCCATTGGTGGAGATGGGGTTATTCAATAATAAAAGATTAATAATCTAAAATGTTATAGTTATTTATTTAAATCTATTTATTTTAATAAAAATGAACTATTAGAAGAGAAACATATGTCTGCAAAGTTTTTCACCAGGTTCTCATGGTTTCTTCTTAAATAATCTCAGGTTTCTTTTTATATTTATGTTTCATTGGGTTATATACCTATTTAGAGACTGGAGATGGAAAAACACTAAGCTATAATTGTAAATTATAGAAAATAAATAGTTCAAATTCAAGTTAAGATTCTACTATCAACTGCAGTAGTTCAAGTCGATGCAGCGTGGCGAGGTGATATACATGTTGCAGGGTCGATCACCACAATGTAGAGACTCTCCCATTCATGTTGAGTTGCCGTTTTTGTCAGATCCCCGCTCTTTGCTGAGAGACTGGCTCTGAGAAATACAATCAATATATATAAGGAGTTACGGGATCCAGCAAGCAAGTCTGGTTTGAATCAGACTCATCCCAACTTATCAATAGCAGAACTCTACGGAATTGTGGAAGACGATCTCTGTTTCTCCATCCTTTGAGGTTTGTTCTTTCATCTGGATCCCTTCTGTAAAAACAGAGAGATTAATGTTCTGGCAAAGTAAACTCTGCTATTTGAGTAACTAGGTAGGGCGGGTAGCAAACGTACAAATAATTAAAATATCAATAATATGTATAATTCATTTTCAACTAAAAAAAATTATTTTATATCTTTTTATTACAATAAATTTGTCTATTTATTTAACTAATTATTTTGTAATTCATAAACTTAATCAATTATTAATATTTCTGTACTATTATATATCTTTAAAAGTTTTTAGTTAGAAATGTACACTTAAACATGAAAAAGGTCTTTAATTATATAATCAACATGTAATCATGTTCCCGAATATTGCGTCCAACTTTGAGCATGTTTGGTCGATCATGTTAAAAGAAAAACAGATTCAAGATTGAATCACACTTAAATATTAATATACTACTGTTATTTTTAAAATAAATGACATCAGTTGATAGTTGATGAAGAACAAACTGAAGGACAATGACATGTATACAATCATACTATAATTCTTCTCATAATATTTGACTTGGAAAGTGTTCACAAACCTTAGCCGTTAATTGCCCAATGTTCCACTTCCTCGTCTCCCCATTATACTCCCGGGGTTGTGTAATAATAACTGGCAACTTAACCTATCCAAAGAATACATGATCTCGGGTCCATGTCCAATTCCAGCTCCAGCATCCTTTTCCATCATGCAACTCACCAAAGATATATTGGGGGGAAAGTTATTTGAAGAGATACTTTCATAAGATGGTCTGTTACCGTGGCTTTCTCTTCCCATTAACATCTTTGTAGCACTTTCAAAAGACTTGTAACACGGTGCATATGTCGACTAATATTTTTTTACAGATTATCGAGACCATCAAGCTCAAGCAGACCGCAAGGTTACACAACTTATCTTGTTCTTGTCAGGCTCAAAAGACAGAGCATTCCTGTCACAGTAATAAACCATTCAACTTCTTAATGCAATGAAAACAATAATATGCATTAATGGGCTTGATAATGTTTGACCAACTTGTAATATTGCTCTACAACTCCATAGTTATGAAGATGTATGTGTATTCAAATGTTCCTTAAAAACCTATAAGTCGAAGGAGTGAAAAACTAAGATAGATATACTAAGTGGCGGTAACATACCATACTTTTAGTGGGATGGATTACATTTCTTATTCTGCCTTGTTTGATGGTCAAGTTAATCTGTTTCTGATGGCTTCTTTTCGCCTTTATGATTCAACACCGTAATGTGTATCTTGTTCAAGTGTTTCTAATTTGTGTTCGAGCAACTGAACTTCTGCTTCTAACCTTCCTGCCTTATAAGAAAAGCTATATACATATAAGTGAAATAGAAGTAGCTTCAATTAGGAATCAAATTCAGAGAGTTTTTGTTACCATGTAGAGTTTAAAGTAGCAAGTTGTCAATGGAATCTTGAATTTCCAAAGTGCAGCGATAAAAGATTGATTTGAACGCTTTCTGCATTTGAGCTCTTCTCTTCGTACGTAACCGCATGATCCTGTTGGATTTTCGATAGGGTTGTTGCATCTGTAACGGTGCAATATAAAATCAAAAACAAAAGCACATCAGAATGAATTACCTTTGAAGGCTCAAGTTAACATTCATGGCTTCCCAGAACCTGAGAAACCACACTTGAATGATGGAGGAGCAGCGACCGGAACTCAAATGAAAATGGAGGATTGATGAGTTAGCCATTTGAAAGAAAGTAGTTTACTCTGTTGTTTTGACAGATTGAGAGGATAATGTTCAAGGGAAGGATGCTAACCTTTATATAGGTGTAGATACACTGCCTTGAACATGGTAAACTCGCATTCAATGTCAGATTGTGCTTCACGTTGCTTTTTGAAGTTAAGAAGATGATAAAGGCGTTGGATCTGTAATGGGAGAAATTCGGTTGATTAGAAGAGAAAATAGAACGACGCGAGTCAAGATCAACAGGAAGATTATTCATGTCGATTTGAGTCAATAAACACATCGAAACTCCATTGATTTTGTCTCAGAAGAACTGTTTTTGGTGTCGGAGACTGAAGAAAAGGTCAAACCCTAGTTATTCATGAAGAAGATATGGGCCTCTCGTTATTGGGCTCAACTCTCTAACCACAAAAGAAATAAAACGTAGGAGAGCCCAAGGTCAAGTTAATGAAACGCAGTTTTTTTAAAAAGGGACATGTGTCATGCTACCAAAGATCTATTTGACGAGGTGTCTCTCTAAGAAGAGAGACAAACTCTTCTTTATAATAATAGATTGTAACTAACCCATATGTAATTTAAATTTCAATGAAAAGTTGTGCTGCAAAAAAAAAAACCATTAACTACTAGATAGTTACATCTCAAATCCATTATTAATAAATAGATTCACACATACTCATTTAGATTTCACATAAGTTTTTGATATTTTATGTGCGATTCTTAATATGTTTTCTCAAATGATTCTTTCTTGTTTTTCATCTCCAACAATCCACTTTAAAATCGACAATAACCAAAATCAGATTATTTATAACTAGACTAACTAAATGAACTTTAGTAACTTATTAAATTTTATAGATTCTTGAATCAAAAGTAACTGCTAATAAATAGATTGATTCATTTTTATATAAAACTTTAGTCTAACCACATTTTTGATGTATGAAAGCAGCTTATGCAAACTAATAGATTTTTTATACAAACTAATTGATTAGTAGAAAATATAAAAGGTAACTGATGATAAAAAAAACTATCCGGATGTAAGAACCGACATAATGTATGTTATTGACCCAAAACAGACCAAAACACATGTCCATGTAATAAAATAAATATGTGTGTTTTACAAGCAATTGTATAATGCCTGAAGACTTCTGGAATGGTTTTTACTTTTTACCGGACATTGTTTTACAGAACAAACAGAAAGAGAAACTTGTCTGGGGCACAAAAAAAAAGAAACATGTCTTTTTTGAAAAAGAAACATTTCTTGTTTTGAAAAAGAAACATGTCTATAAAAAAAGTTTTATTAATTACTTCAAACGAAATGACACAATATTGGTGTTTTTTCCCCTCAGAAAGATTATACAAGCAAAGGATTACACAAGTTTTTATATCAAAGCCGGCGAGAGAAGCCATTCCAGGGAGCCAAGCCAACAGATAAGTGAAAATAACCCCTGAATACAAAAGCTGACGGAAAACAACACATCCCCAGAGCCAAAACGAAAGACTAATATCTAAAGCTCTACCAAAAAACAGATCAGATCAAACATAAAACATATATCTTTACATTTACATTTATGTCGGCAGAAAAAAATGTCTTTTCTTTTAAGTTTTTGACGGAAAGAGTAGTATTTTCTTTCTTTTTCGGGATCTCCTTTTGTGATTCTTGATACGACTCGTAAGGCCCACGAAGCGTCACATATATTATATGCATAGCAGCGTATGCAAAACTTGAATCCACACACACATACATATGTTAAAAAAAAAAACTAAATATCCCTTGGATGACAATAAAGAGAAAGGTGGTTCTAAGAAGTGACTAAAAATTTGTAACGACAGGTTTCCTTATAATTAAATTTCAATTATTTAAAAAATTTCTATTAATCATATTATATATTTTATTTTGGTTTGTCGTGTCCTTATATATAAGTATCCAGTTTTCTTAACCAAGCTTGGTATAATTATGATCATTGTTAAATCAAACCAGTCTTATTATGCGTGTGTTTAAAAATAAACAAAACCTATTATTTATTATTTTGTCGTCGAGGGGAGCTAGCCGCTCTCATCTTCTCTTTGGTATCTTCTTCTCCATGCACCATTTCTCATCTCCTTCCATCCCTCTTGCTGATCACTCTTATGTCACTTCACGTCTTCACGATGTGTGTAGGGTGATGAGAGGAGATGAGACGCAGCCACCACCAATGGTCACCACCGGAGTCATCAGTTACCACTAGAGATGAAGCGTTGACGTTGGAGGACCATGATGTTGCTGTGTTGCCGTTTCGTACCGGAGCCACCATGTTCCTCACCACCACTGGTTGTGGATCTGTACCATCGTGAGCTGTGAGTCAACGGAGGTGCAGCCCTTGTCGCCATAGTGGTAGTTCCGTCAAGCCGAAGTGGTCTTGAGGGTGTTAAGCGATGCCTTTTCCGTTCTTTGTAACACCCCGCTCCCCCGGGTCCGATCCCGGGGTTAAGAGCATGGAGTTATGAACACAAGTCTACTCATTTTAGACCACCCAACATGTCTGTTACCGGTCCCACGAGTCATCGGACGCATTATCCTTCGCTCAAATACCAACCCAACCATATCCACATACTACTACTTACAGTCCTTCGCATAGGGAAATGGAAAGGAGGGTACGAGTAAATGGGTTACTCAGTGAAGTGGTTCTAAACCATCCTCTCCGCATGAACTCTATACTACTTAATGCGAAACAAGAGCTGGCTAGCCACTACAATCAATCATTCAAATGCATCGTTCGTTATCACACAACATCATTTCCATATTTTTCTATCAACCTAGTGATCATACAATACAATGAACTCAGTCACTGCCACAACATAGATTCGACTCGACTCGATTCACATGCACAAACAACTTGACTCGACACCAATCATCCTAGACGTAAGGACCTATGGCCGTGCAAGGACGTCCCCCCACTTGTCGGCGGTTCCTGGGTGGTCTTACATGAACCAATGCCCCCAGCTTCCTAAATGGTCACCCGAGTCACATCACGTTGGCCCCTTTCGACACTGTTTGTCCCCTCGGTCCTAGTAACCATAATTATGCCACGACTCGGCATTGACTCGATCTTAAAGGCGCCTATCAATCTCGTTCGCTCACGGTCACCATCTGTTCACGGCCCTTTCTTATTTCTATCCCGCCATCACGCGGTCACCGAATTTACACGGCCTTTCACCCTAGTTGGACTCTAGACGCCACCCGTTATCGGTGTCTCAAACAGGACTACAAACATGTTCATTGACTCGTTCTCATTCACATTCCTTATTTCTATCCCACTGTTGAGCGGTCACCGAATTTACACGGCTTTTCATCACATATCTCATTACTCATCATCATTCTCATTCACATTTCTCATTCTCATTTCTCATTTCATTTCTCATTAACATTTTTCATTCTCATTAACTCTAACTTGACCTTAACAAGTTCATTAGACGCCACCCATTCTCGGTGTCACACACATACTTCACTTTACATCCATCCAATCGTACACACATACATGATACCAATTGTAAACCATGTACCACTTTCATTCATCACATCACTATTAACCTAGGCGTGCACTTCTTTCTAGCATCCTAGCTTTCATCATCATTCATCAGCAATCATCACATAACAAACATTCACACAAGTATCATTCATCGTCAATCATCCACATCAACACAAGGCAGTTCATTAAGTCCTTTAAACAGTGTGAAGGTTCTTATGCAACATGATTCATTCATCTAACAACCTAACTCCCATTATGATCTATCAACTTAACTTTCAAACAAGGACTATCCAAACCCTAGTTCCAGCATCAACCAATATAAAGGACATGAGAAGAAACTGGGTTCGAATCACCTCACCTTAGAGTAGATCTGAGATCTAGGGTTCTAGATCTGAAAACGGGAATAGATCTGAGAGAGATTCCAAACCGATCAATCACCACCACACGAACTCGGCTTCCACCACCACCACCACTCGGTCTCGGCGCCTCACGGCGAGGAGAGAAGAAGGCGGTCGGTGAGGAAAGAGAGAGGAAGAAGGTTCGCGGCGAGGAGAGAGAGAAGAGAGAGAGCGGCGCGGAGAGAGAGAGAGACTCGACGGCTAGGGTTATCATCCCTGGGATTTCTCTGCAGAGCTCCGCTTCAGTTTGTGAATGGGAGAAAAGAGAGAAGGAGGCTCTCTATTTATAAGAAAAAGAAGGGAACCCTAGGTCTAAATCCCTAATGGGCCATAGACAAGGTTTTTCTTTTAAAAACTTTTTGGGCTTGGGTTTTGGGATGTTACAATCCTCCCCTTGTTATTCGGAATTCGTCCCTGAATTCAAAACTCTAACTTCGAAAATAACATCCCAAACCAAAACGAATTTCTTTCACACAACACTCATCAATCAAGGGAGACACAAGGCTTTCATACCTTACTCAAAAATCTCTTTTAAAAACCAATGAATGAATAGAATAAATAAAATGGAGTATGACTACAATAGTTTTAAAAAGCTCAAGACATCTGCACAAATCATAGAGTGCCTTTAGAAATGAAAAACACCAACACCAAACAATAAATAAGAAAAGCGTGTGTCCTACTCCTAAGAAATGATCCTAGTATCTCAGCTAGCCACTACGATGTGGAGAAACGCGGTTGGCCTCGGATCTAGGACCAACTGCGTCGGGATCACTAGCTGGGGATACTGGATCATCCTCCTCTGACTCAAAGCCCTCAGATAGATCTTCCTCTTCCTCAGAACTGGTGATCGCTATCGTCCTTGCAGCAATCTTCTCCTCCACTTCTGCTGCAAGCCCGACCATTCGCATCACCAGAGTAAACTCCAATATCGGTGACCACTCAACGGCAGGATAGAAATAAGGAATGTGAAATGAGAACGAGTCAATGAACATGTTTGTAGTCCTGTTTGAGACACCGATAACGGGACTACAAACATGTTCATTGACTCGTTCTCATTTCACATTCCTTATTTCTATCCCGCCGTTGAGCGGTCACCGAATTTACACGGCCTTTCATCACATATCTCATTACTCATCATCATTCTCATTCACATTTCACATTTCTCATTCTCATTTCTCATTTCATTTCTCATTAACATTTCTCATTCTCATTAACTCTAACTTGACCTTAACAATTTCATTAGACGCCAACCATTCTCGGTGTCACACACATACTTCACTTTACATCCATCCAATCATACACACATACATGATACCAATTGTAAACCATGTACCACTTTCATTCATCACATCACTATTAACCTAGGCGTGCACTTCGTTTTAGCATCCTAGCTTTCATCATCATTCATCAGCAATCATCACATAACAAACATTCACACAAGTATCATTCATCTTTAATCATCCACATCAACACAAGGCAGTTCATTAAGTCCTTTAAACATTGTGAAGGTTCTTATGCAAAATGATTCATTCATCTAACAACCTAACTCCCATTATGATCTATCAACTTAACTTGCAAACAAGGACTATCCAAACCCTAGTTCCAGCATCAACCAATATAAAGGACATGAGAAGAAACTGGGTTTGAATCACCTCACCTTAGAGTAGAATCTATGTTGTGGCAGTGACTGAGTTCATTGTATTGTATGATCACTAGGTTGATAGAAAAATATGGAAATGATGTTGTGTGATAACGAATGATGCATTTGAATGATTGATTGTAGTGGCTAGCCAGCTCTTGTTTCGCATTAAGTAGTATAGAGTTCATGCGGAGAGGCTGATCTAGAATATAAGGACTATGTGAGAGATTTTGGGGGCCGGAGACGTCTTCGCTATCGACGCAGATGTGTGCGATTGCAGGGTGCATAGACGTTTGCATATCAACGCAGGAGTATGATTGCGGGGGTACATAGACGGACTTCTGTACTATCGACGCAGAGTATGTATATCCATATGAGGAGAATGCGGGGTGTATGGACTAGCCTTATGCTATCATCGCATTGTTTGTTTTGTGTGAGGCCTTAGACTTCGTGTGTGTTCATGTTAGAGCTAAACTTCCATAGTGGGAGTTCTAATTATTTAGTGAGAGGTTTGCGTGTCTAGCATCCCATACCTACTTAGTGACTCCCCTGTTACTCACCCCTCTTTGTTCCCCTTTCAGGTGAGGTCGACGATCAGGAGTGATCATTTCGGATCGGTGCTTTTAGGCGTTTTCATTTTCCTTTCTATTTCAGACTTTTGGATTTATGCTTATCGTTATTTTCAGACATTATTCTATTCATTGGATTTATGGTGTTGAGATGACTTTTGAGAAGTAATAAAATAGATATTTCATGAGTTTATTATTTATTAAGTTAATTCGAAAATGCGGGTCTCACAAAATTGACAAAAAAAGAAGTGACTTTTTTTCCTTTTTTCTCTTATTCTGTATCACCCAAAAAGAAGTGACTAAAAGTCTAAAACACGTATAGCATATGAAAATACAGTAACATAACAGAGATCAATCTCGAGTCCTCGGTACTCTATTTTGGTAATCCTCATTAAAAGGTCAAATCAATTTCTGTAGAAATACATTAAATTATA